>JAPMOB010244640.1:0-17216 GCA_029875015.1 Lepomis gibbosus | reverse complement strand
CTGCAGGTCTGCTGAAACTGTCAGTTCTTTTAAATTAAGACTCCAAACTTCTTTTGACCATTGCTTTTAATTAAATATTTTCACGGTGAGAAATGAGTAGGTAGCTGGGTTAAGATGTTTTGGGAGTGAGATTGAACAGAGTGAAGGAAGTGGTCTTAAATCTCATGCCCGAGTGATTTGCAGGAACCTCTGTCCACCTGTAAATATGCAGGTGGGTCCAGAGTATAACTGGATCAAAGGGGCCTGCTGATGGACATGTCCTGGTTTCTCTGTGTTGTTTTCAAGGGTTTTTGGAGTTTCAGTGGACCCAAAGATTGCTGTGGACCCGAGTACAGACTAGCCAGAGAGAGTAGATTAAGTGTACTTTGTTTGTTCTCTCTTCAAAACTGTAACTCAAATATTTGCTCAACCCCTTCTTTTTATTTTCTATTTAAAGTAAACTACTTCCACTAAAACTCTGTCAGCAGCATCGTGTTTCTGCTGGTATGACTGATAAGAGCCAATCAAGAAGCCAAACGTGAGCGTCTGCGTCATCGTTTAAAGTCCTCTGTTTTCACCTGTCTGAACTAAAACGCTGAGCTTAGCGAATTTTAAAACAAAGATGTAGGAGTGTGGATGGAGCCTCACGTGGAGTACACAGTATGACACTGGGTGGAAAAAGCTTTTCTATAAATCCACCATAAACAGAAATGATGTGAAAACTGTTTCTCTGTTATGATAAACAGCAGAAACGTTAACAGCTGATAGCTGATGATCAAACTCTGTTTTTAGGACGCTCCTGCAGAACTTAATTGACCTCCCAGGCCTCCAAATGGACTCTGAAGCTGCATGTTGAGATGTGAACTTTATTTGAAGCAGAAAGTCAGTGTTCAGACTCTCTGAAATCCTCCAGGTGTCTTGATGCACAGACAGTCTGAACCTAATCAGCTGCAGCAGGTGGATCCATATCTCTGAGCTGAACCGCATTCCCGCCAGACTTCAGTCTGCAGACGGAGGGTTTCCTCTCAGATCAGCTGATTACTTGTAACAGCAAACACCAATTATCGTTCCAAACGAGCCGTAATTAGTGAAGACAAACGAGCCGAAGGGAGACGGATGCTTCCAGACGCTGCTGGTTGTTTAACGTCGGCGCTCACATACTGGAGGGAGAATGAACTGAACCACCAGAGACCAGCACGGTCCTGATTGGTTCACACAGCCTCCTACTCATTTATCATTCACGTCAGCTTTTATGAGGAGGTCATGTGACTGTGCGGTAACTAACTTATGGCTGAAGCACATTAGCTTCTGTAGTGAAAAAGGTGAGGTCTGATTCCAACTTCTTGTGATCGATCACTTATTTTGTCTGCCAGCTGATTTGTCAACACAAATGAAAACTTTCACTAAACTATGTGATGTTTGCATCTTTTATTTATAATATACTTTGGAAAAACTCAGTTTGTTGATTAGTGAGCTCCTTCAACACCTGCAGGACGATGCTGAGGATGTTTTATGAGTCTGTGGTGGCCAGTGCTGTCCTGTTTGCTGTTGCATGCTGGGGCAGCAGGCTGAGGGTAGCGGACAGTAACGGACTGAACCAACTGATCAGCCACAATGTGGGGCTGGAGCTGGACTGTCTTACTTCCTGTCTCTGTGTCTCTCACTGATTGCCTGATGTCGCTGTCTTCACCTGTGTATTTGACTGGTTGTCTGTCACTTCATGAATGTTTGACCAGTGTTTCGTCTCCTCTCTCAGGATTATTCTCTTGTTTCCATCGTGCTGTTTGGACAAACCCTTCTTTCAGATTCACTAGATTGCTCAGCACTTTCACCAGTTTATGTAATTAAACTCCTCTAAACTAAACCTCAGTGTCACGGCAGACCAAAACACTTGTTACACAATAATGGTGAAATCAGTGTAACGCTGTGCCAATTTAAATGTCCCATAAAGGAACAATTTTTTCTTAAAGTCACTTCAGTAAAGAATTAGTTTTAGTTGAGTTTATCGCTGTGTCTCGACTCGGATATGTCCGTTGTACATTACATACTAGTGTGGATGAAGTATTCAGATCCTTTAATTAAGTAAAAGTACTGATACCTCACTGCAGAAATATTCTGTTACAAGTAAAAGTGCATTAGAAATGTTAGTTAACTAAAAGTATGCAAGTGTAATGAGGAACATGTAAAGTCATGTAAAGCAGTTTGTACTGCTGTTTGTTGAGGTTGAACTGTTTAGTATCAGACTGCAGCTAATGATTATTTTCATTCTGGATTAATCTGCTGATAATAATAATAATAATAATAATAATAATAATAATAATAATAATAATAATAATAATACATTTCAAAGTATGAAACATATGAAGAGAAGATAAAAACATGTGGTGCAGCAGGTGCATTATAACTTTATCGCAGGTTAAAATTATTTGAGGATCATTTTCTCCATTAATCGATTAATATATTCAGATAATAGTGAGAAATGTTGTCCCATTCACTCAGAGCCTAAAGTGACTCCTTCCAATGTTTGTTCTGTCAGTTTGAACCTCAAAATCTCGCACGGCTGTTCTGCACTAACTGGAAATGACGATTGCAACATGTCACATCTTCTTCTTCTTCTTCTTCTCCTTCTTCTTTAATGGCAGATTGTAACCGGGCAGATCATTTTCCCAAACTATTGACCACGATTATCACCCAACAAGATGTCTGCTGGCTTCTCTGATCACTTGACTTCGATTCAGTTTTATTAAAAATAAATAAACTCGCAGCCACTGCAGCTTCCTCGGCCGCCATTTTCACAAGTTTGAAGATACGTAGCCGGCCCCTCCCCTTCTGCTACTTAGCCAAGGTGCCAACGAACGAGGGTGGGAGGAAGTGTCCAGCGTTCCCCACTCAACCTTTTCACCGTTATGAGTGCACCATCCGGGTACCCATAGTGCACTGCAGTTTGCCATACTTGTCAGTGTGATACATTTTAGCATGCAGAGCAGGTGTCACAGTATTGATTGTGTCTCTCCATGCGTGAGGTAATTTGGGATTTCGCTCATTTGCATGCAGCCCTCGCGTGTCAGATCTCATGTTATCTCTGCCGGATGATTTCATATGTGATACGTTCGCACTTCCTGTCTGGGAGGCGTCCGCGCCGCCTCTTCATCTCCCGATCAGACCGTCAGGCGCTTAGACGCGGCGCAGGAAGTGGATCTGATAAAGAGATTCAGATCTGAAGGTTTGTCTCCGCGACCTCGTCCTGTCGAGGCTGGAGGGCATACATCCCAGAAGTTGATTGGAGGATGGAGGAGGGGGAGGGGCTTAACATGCCTGTACTGTAGTACTTTAAACACAGATTCGGTAGTCAGGATCAGACTTACAGTAAATCATTGATTGACGATCAGCTTGATGCGGCGCTTTACAAGGCCTCCAGTTAAAAATACGTTTCTGAGATACAACACACACACACACACACACACACACACACACACACTCTCAGTGTGAGTGCATAGTGAAATATTGATAGGTGATCCTGAGTGATTAGCTGCTGTAAGTGAGGACAGACTCTCAACATGTCACAGCTGATCTGTCACTCGGAGCTTTCTCATTCATAATGCAGGACTCTCGCCCATCTCCCTCTCTCTCTCTTCAGATCCCACTTTAATAAATGGTCTTCAGTCTGCAGGGGGTCTCCTCCTCCTCCTCCTCCTCCTCCTCCTCCTCCAATTCCTCTCACTCCTCTTCCTGCTCTTTCTCCTCCTCCAGCTCATCCTCCTCTATTTCTCCCTCTTTTCCTCCTCTTGCTCCTTCTCCTCCTCTTCCTCCCCTGCCATCTCCTTTTCTTCCTCCTCCTCCTCAACATCAAGTTGACCCTTGACCTCTGAGACAGCAGCTGAGAAACCATCTCTCCCCTCAGCAGCTGTTCTGAGCTTTTGATCACATTCGATTGATCGGTTGGATGTTCAGACTTCATGTATCCATAAAGTCAGTGATTCATATTCTGCATTCTTACATGACACATGATGAACGTTACAGTGACAGTCATCTGATCTACGTTAGTGGGAGCTGCAGAGTAAATGTTACGCTCCTATTTTTAGTCCTCAGAGGTTGATTATTTTAATAATCTGCCTTTTTAATTTTAATTAAATTTCACCTCCGTGACTTTTATGAGTCATGTAAAGAGGCTGCTGTAACATTAATAACATACTCAGTCTATTCAAGATGTTCACATTTAAAATAGATAAAGTCAATTACATTTGCTGAATAAACTGAAATCATGTTTAATCCAATATGTATATATATATATGAGATAATCAATAGATTAAAGATGAAATAACATAAAATCAAATAGTACACAGTGGTAGTGAACTGAGTCATGACCTGAAAACTGTCCGTTTGTCTGATGTGAACTCATCAGAGTTTTAAATCATGGGGAATAATTCAAACACACACAGCCTTGTGTTACTATCTCTGTGGGGACCCGTCATTCCCTACCTCCTAACCTAACCTTCACCTAATGTAAACCTGAACCCTAAAACCAAGTCTTAACCGTCAAACTGCCCTTTAAACATGTGGGGTCCAGCATTGTGGTCTCCACAAAGCTGTCAGTCCCCACAATTATCGTGGAATCCAGTTTTTTTGACCCCACAAATATAGTAAAACAAGCCCCCCCTCCCCAAAGACACACACACACACTAATTGAGGTATTGAAGTAGTGAACATCTGCGCCCGTTACATCTCTCATGGGAGGCCCGGTGTGAGGTTTTTTGCACAAACATGAGCAGGGACTCATTAAAGGTGTGTGTGTGTACATTTCTCGTGAGAACATTTGTGCAGCATGAGGACATTACATTATTGTGGGGACATTTTTGGAGCATGAGGACATTCCATTATTTTGAGGACATTTCATTATATTGAGGACATTTCTGCATAATGAGGACATTTCATGACTTTGAGGACATTTCTGTAGCATGAAGACATTTCATTATTTTGAGGACCTGGCTGCAGCGTGAGAACATTTCTGAGGACATTTCTGCAGCATGAGGACATTTCATTTTAATGAGGACATTTCTACAGCATGTGGACATTTCTGAGGACATTTCTGCAGTGTGAGGACATTTCATTATTTTGAGGACATTTCTGCAGCGTGTGAACATTCTGCCTCATGAGGACATTTCATTACTTTGAGAACATTTCTCGAGCGTGAGGACATTTCTGAGGACACTTCTGCAGCGTGTGGACATTTCATTATTTTGAGAACCCTTCTCCAGCGTGAGGACATTTCTGAGGACACTTCTGCAGCGTGTGGACATTTCATTACTTTGAGAACATTTCTCGAGCGTGAGGACATTTCTGAGGACATTTCTGCAGCATGTGGACATTTCATTATTTTGAGAACACTTCTCCAGCGTGAGGACATTTCTGAAGACACTTCTGCAGCATGAGGACATTTCATTATTTTGAGAACACTTTCTATCACTATTTGAAAGGACAGTTGGAAGGCTCAGGTTAGAGGCAGCTGGTTTGGGGCGTCACCGGTGTTAGAAAACACAAATTCAAGGTACTTTGAGTTTTTCCATTTTATTCTTCGTTCTACTCTACCACCAGACCTCAGAGGTACTGTACTGTACTCTCACAGGACCGCAAAACAACAAACACATGATGATCTTACAGACCATGATGCATTGCTTCAGATTTGACTGTATTAAGGCAGTGCATTGAGTCACTGAGGGCCGTCTCTGTGTCCTGAGCCCAGGCCAACATTAAATGTTGACCTCTGACCTCGCTGTGGTACCTCTGTCTGGATGCTGACTTCCCTGAAAACATCTCAGTCTCTCCTTCATCATCCTCATCCTCCTTCAGCATCACAGGGTTCTTTGTCTCAGTCTGACCTTTGACCTTCTCAGACTGCCTCTCCTACAGCTGAGCTCACTGAAGCTGAACAACAGACATTCTGTTTCAGCTGTTTTGGTGTTGACTCTGCTGAGTGGTGAATGTGTCGGCTTTCACCTCATTGCCTGGTCTTCTTCTCTTATCTCCTGATCTTTCCATCAGGCCCGAGTGGCTCCTGTTTGGTTTAGATAACCCTCGGGGGCCTTGGGAGTCAGAGGCAAACGTTTCCCACGCCGGCTGGGCTGCGTTCACGTCACATGGGAACAAAAAGCGACTTTCTTTAAGATCTCTTTAATTAAATATGAACATTTAGAATATTTTACATGAAATAGAAAACCCTGTACTGTGTTATATAATAATAGATTATATCATGTGTAATAAAATTACTGATGTTAGGTCAGATCAGAGTGTCCAGTGAACTTATTTAGTTAGTGATCAGAGCAGAAACATCATCCTGCTAATTAAACAGAGCGTCTTCCTCCTGTTGTCTCCTGCTTTCTGCTACAGCTGCAGGACCTGACTGGTGTTTTCACTGGACTCACTGGGAGTCTTGGTCCTGGATCTGCTTAGCTGGGGAAACCGCCTGTTTCTGGAAGACAAGGGAGAGTGGAGCTTTAAGATACTGTGACAAAACAAAGCGGAGCGTCTTGGTAGATCTGCATCCCACACATCTACAATAGCTGAAGACCTTTTCTCACGTCAGGTCCACCACTCTCTCTGCCTGTGATACAAATATAGGATTTACAAAAAATGATCTAAAGCAAAATCTCACCTTATCTTTTAGAAATATCTTCCGCACAAGGACAACCTTACATCCTGGTCTCCTTTTGCAAAACAGTCTAAACTACACTAAAGTTTGGCTTTGTGTAATTTATGCACTTTTTCAGCATAAGATTAAAGCTGCATTAATCAGGTTATTTGGCAGCTGTAAACACAACATCTGACTTATGTTCAGCAGATACCAGAATACAGGTTTACGTTTTCTTCTGGTGGAGGTTATTGGTTTACTGTTCTTGTGTTAGTGCCTCTCATTTACATTTGCATCTTATATGCATCCAATTTCCTAAACAAATAAATAACGACGATCTCTTAAAACCCAGGAGGCGGTTTAACAACAGGTCCTGCTGTTCTAGAGATTTTTCCAAAATCCTCAAAACCTCTTCTGATCACGTGGGAAATATTCCATCTGCTGCCTGATGAAAATGAGTTTTAACCATTTGTTGTGCGTCTTCTTCCAAATCCAAACTGATAGGATGTTTCTTCTTGCTCAATTTGTAAAGGCACATAAAAAATGTTATACTAATATTATTTGCTATGTTTACATGTTATCACACAAAATAACTCAAATTTATATTTTGTTATTTATAAAAAGAGAGAGGACATTGATCATTTCAAATATGTTTCATTTGTGCAGAATATGTAGTATTTCTTCATCCAGACGATCAGAACACACACAGTGTTTCTCTTTAGGCTGTTTGTGTGGTGAATCGATGCGTCATTTAAAAAAATAAAATGTCAATCTCTGTGAACTCGTTGCCCCCACCTCTCTCTCTCTCTCTCTCTGTCTCTCTCTCTCTCTCTCTCTCTCTCTCCAGACACTGCAGACTGAGTGAGCGAGGGGCGAGCAGCTGAGTGTGACGGAGAATTGAATTGAAGAGAGAGAGAGGTGCAGTGTGTGTTCTGCATACAAATCAGCTGTCTGTTATAAAGCAGGGAAAGATATTCTGGCTGTTGATTGGTCCGGTCCCTGGTGGCGTCTGCAGGCATTAAGATTGCATGAGCGTGCACACACACACACTCAGACTCACAGTTCTCACAGTTTAAACTCTGTCTTTGAAATATAAATGCGCTGCAGAACCCAAACAGCCTCAGTTGGAAAACACCACCCAGTAACTAACAACACTGAGCGAGGCGACCACCTCTCTGCAGGTGATTCACACAGAAAGAAAAGTCCTAAATCTGATGGAAGATAAATATATTGAAATCTGAAATCCACACACTTAAAGGTATTGGACTTGTGTCACACCTTATAAATACCGGTGAGACATTCAGGCAGAGTTTTGTCTGTAACCTGAAAATCAGTTGGAAGTAGCTTTAGCTGCTAACGCTAACATTACTTGCCTTGTCTTGATGGCTCTTCTTGTAAACTTTACTGTCACATGGTTCCTTTTTGAATTAATATCATTAACCGCATTTCATGCAGAATTTTGGTCCTTAATGTAGCTGAATCTCTGACTCTTGTTTTGGTGTCCAATTTTAATACTTCAACACAGAGGTCTGCTATCCGTCTTTATGCAGATGACAGTCTTTTACACATTTGCAATGAAACTAAATCAAGATTACAGCCTGCCTTTAATATTATTCAGACAAGTATCATTCTCACAGAATCTATGATTTAAAACCATCCCTATAATCTAATATAATTTCTGATCATTATCCTCAAGTTGAAGTACAAACATATCAGTATTAAAATAGTATGCAGAGTCATGTTGAATAATATATTAAATTATCGGATTATTTTTGATATATTAATGTCACAGCTGGTAATTTCACAGAGACCAATAAGAGAGACCTATCTTAATCTATATAAAGACATCAAAATTTAATAGTTGACTATATTTTAGATATATGCAATAATCTGAATTTGCAAAGTAATTAACGGTATAAAATAAATGCAGAAACACGTATCTTCCCTCTGACACGTGGTGGAGGAGAAGTTAATGAAGCAGAGGGAAAAAAGAAGAAAGTAAATCACAAGACTTCATCATCAGTGATTTCTCATGTGTCTCAGTGTGTCAATTATAAACGAGCATCGGGAGACGAGGACAGGCTCGTCGTCTTTGTCTCAGGTCCGGCTTCCTGTTCAGACAAACCTCTGGACAAACAGACAGTGATGAATGATAACTCCTTGTGCGGCGTGCAGACTCCAGGACACCTGAGGTTACAGAAACAATAAAATATTCATACAATTGAACCGCTCAGATCGATTTCTTCTTTGTGTGTTTTCTTTGATCCGTAGATGCAGACAAACCCCACCACGGCCGGAAGGTTCTGCTGACTCGGCATCTCTCAGGATAATAACAGTAACAGTGTCTGCATTTACTCCAACGTGAGGAAGGTCGTTAACACCCTTCTGAACACTGAGATGAAAATGTGCCTAAATTTCCAAAAACATCCTGTCACAGCTGAGAGCTAAAGACAAATGTTGAATAAGAAGTTTTTAGGATTTTTGATGCGGTTGGGTAGTACTGTGGCCCAGTGGATAGCTCTATGGCCTCATACCATGGTTTGCATGTTCTTCTCATGTTTGCTCCAGTCTTCTAACCATCAACAACATGTTTGGTAAATTCTCCTGAAGGCCCTGTCTGTACAGTGGCAGCCCAGGGATCCTTATACATAGGATGGGTTAAATGCAGAGAAGAATGTCCCTGGACTAGAAGGTTCAGTAAGTTCCTCAAACAGCTGCTTGCTTTAATTTTTTTTAAACATTACTCAGATACTTCATATGTTGGGGACTTTTTTCAATGAAGGAGTAATCCACAGTTGGTGCTCAACAGATGCATTTGAACCTTATAGGCAGGATACTGTGACATTTCTGTTTTAGCATTGCTGCAGTGCTTTTATATCAGTAACTGAATTCTTCATCGCTGACAGTGTTCTAATAATGTGCTTTATTGTGTTTTTTAAATACCATCTGATAAAAATAACAACTTGAGTTGAAGTACTTGTGGAAGAATTATTCCTTTGTGGCGTTACATCAGCTAAACTTTAAGAGCTGCTGAACATAACCAAAAAAGCAGAAAATAAAATAAAGTATCATATTTCTATAAAATATAAAATTGTCTCCATGGGAAAGAAAGAGACTCAGTGTCTGCAGAGCGTGAAGCTGCAGGTTGTCTGAATATCAGCTGCATTTCTGCAGACCTGACTCTGATTTTTACTTTCCTCCTGTAGTTTTCTTTTTTAGTTGAAATTGAATCTCCCAGAGCAGAAACTGACTCACCATCAGGGAGGAGAGACAGTTACTGACAGGATGGACATCTCCAGCATGGTGAATTAAACACCACACAGGAAGCAGCAGTCTGTCTGTACGCAATCAGCCTGGATTTATTTTTCAGGTTTGTAGATTTAATGAGTCAGCAGCAGGTTTAAATGTGCTCCATCATGTTTATCTGCTGTCAAATTATTTCTTTGTGAGGTTCAGACTTAACTACAGAAAGTGTTCTATATCTGTCAGTGGTCCTTCATAAAAAACAATATGCCCATATCCTGGGCAGCCAGTGGTGACGGCCCAGAGGTGGATGAACACTGTGTGTCTGCAGATACGCACCACTACACCTGAAGCCCAGAAGGCAGTCTACTTCGTTTCTTCTGACTTTTGAAGGTAGTCTTAAAAGAAATAACAGCACATCATAAATAAGATTCGGTGGTCTCTGCAGGATGAGACGACTTTTAATATCAATCCTGAAAAACCGTGATGGCTTTCCTCTTCTGCGTGTGACAGAAGCTGCATCAGTGAACACATTCAGATGTTATTGACCAGGACAGAGCGGAGCCTCGCCAATCAGTCTGATGCCTCCGACTGTACCTGTGATGGAGAAGCCGTCAGCTGCCGGAGGATTGGCAGGCGGCTGTGAAGCCTTCAGAGCAGTGAGGTGTTTCTGAATGAAAGCCCGTGGAGGCGGAGGGCCTCAGTAATAACACAGAGAGCCTGTCCCAGCCGTCCGTCCTCATCACCGCCATCATTATTCTCTCTCCTGATCCCACACAGTGAGGACGGAGGTCCGAACCCTCAGACTGGATGAAGGAGGGGGGGTTAAATCTCTCCCAGCCTGACTCGGCCTCCTCGCTGTGGTTTTGATTTGCTCGGCGTTATGCTGATGAGGCTGTTACTCTCTCAGGGGGATTCACAGCGACACGGTTTTACCAAATTTCTCCAGCGAGGGTCGTTGGAAATGTGATTCAGGAGTCTCGGGGGAAATAAGCATGCAAGGTGCTGCTGCTGTTTGCCCGTCAGGCAAAGCAATATCCTCAGCCTGTTAGACGCAGCAATAATCTCCACAGGGCCGAGTCGAGGGACGCCTGTACCCCCCGAACTCTGAGCAACGCCGAGGGAGAGTCTGCCGGGGTTTATGAGGCCATTGTCACAGAGCGGTCACACTCAGGAGTCAATGTCCTCATCACACAGATGGTGAACCACACAAAGCAGCAGACACAGAGAGCTGAGGTTGATCTGCAGACAGGAGAGGACCAACGCTCAGAGTCCGCTGCCAGGCAAGCAGCTCCGTTAGGCTGTGCTGTCAGTTCAGTACTAATGCCAACATGCTGAAAGGAGCTTTATGCAAGAATTTAGGTTTGAAACATTAAAAACAGAGTGTGAAAATGTCTGTACTGTGTTGATTAAATTACATTTGTAAAACCCTTTTTTTCAGTTTTTCACAAATCCACTGATCACAGCGATTCTGTCGGATGGATTGATTTTGTGGAAATGTTGCTGTGGCTGTGTTCACACCTGAAGAACAGGTGTGTTTAAAATCCTGGGCCGCGGATCAGACAGCTGTCCTGACGCTGTCTTCACCGGTTTGTCCAAACCAAACCACAGTATTTAATAACATGACTTGTTTACTGAGGTTTCACCTTCACATCAATGAACCAGGTCAAAGTGATTCACCTGATTTCATTGGCTGACATTGATGATGACAGCAGGCTCATACCTCATAAAAACCACACACTTATTGCAGAGGATGTTACATAAAGCTAGACTCCAACGAGGAGGTAAAATATCTCATGAATATCTTCTCAAAAGAAACTTAAACTGTAAAAACAGCTGTGTCTTATTACCTTTAAGCCCTCACATTGTGCAGGAAATCCATTAAAACCCTCGTAATGTTCATTAATTCAGGCATTAATTAACTGCAAATTTGGGGTGAACCACTGAATTTACACTTTAATTTAAAAATGAAGGTGCAACTTTTTGTAAATTTAAGCAGCAGACGTTTAGGTGTTTTAAGTGTTTTGTGCAGAAAACCCATTAAAAGCCTTAATATGTTACAATCCATGTATGAATCCATTACTGTCATCCAGATCGAGACCTTTTCAAACCTGAATATTGATCAGAATATCATTACTTATCTTCAATATTTTATAATGTAAAAGAAAAAAACCTTAAACTCATCATATATGAATTTGTCAAATATTTACAATTAATGTATAAATTCGGGGGAAGGTCGTGAGCTCCGTGTGATAATTAACAGCTTTTTTAAATGAAGGTGCCTTAGGAGGGTTAGTTTTTCAAATTAAAGGGCAAATGAAGGATCTCTGGCTTCCAAACACTTTGATGAAGGTGTGTTTTCAGGGTTAATTAAGGATTCGTTAAGTGTGCAGTAAGGGGTCGTTGTTTCACAGTGATGGATGCAGAGGATCACATCAGACTAGTTTCACGTCTGCAGCCTCTAAAGGATCCGTTTGGACTGAATTCCCATTAAGTTTAAAAGCCTTTTTTTCATTTCTCTGCTGTTCTTCTCCCTTCTGTCACTCTCTCCACCCTCCTCCTTCCTCATTTACATAATGTCTCCCATTTCATGTGTACATGAACTTCCCATCTGCAGGAGTCAGACTGGGTCTCTACTGCCCCCTGTTGTTAGGAATTAACAGGTCTCCATCTGCACTGCAGCAGCTTCAGGACTGCAGTTCATCTCTCAAGTGTAACTGTGTGAACAACATGTTGGCCTTTACACTGACACACTGCTGCAGAGCAGCAGGCTGGAAACACTGGAGACAGCAGTTGTTGCTGATTGGCCAAAGGCTTAGTTGGTACTGTGACAGCGTAGAAATCAACCTACAGGAACCTGCAATTTTATTTGTGTACGTGGAGGTGTTCAATGATTATTTACCCCAATACTGAAATGAAGAATAAATAATCTCTATCAAACATCCATGAATTAATCAATCACAGGTGCAAACAAGGAGGGGGGGGTGCATCTATAAGAACAGGTAAGCCATCAGAATGTTGCATGTTCAGCAGCGAGACTTCCTGAAACAGTTTGTTGTCCCTTGACTGCTCCCTGCTGTCGCCAGATGTTCGGACTTCAGAAACAGAAATGTATAAAGAAGCTAGTAGTGGCTGTAGTGGTGTGTTGTTCTCACTCCCAAATCGTGACGATTGGCCACTTCCTCAAGAACCCTTGGCGTCAGTTTATGAAGCTCTGAGAAGCCCTGTAGCGTCATTTATGAAGCAGGTGAAGGATATAAACATAACAGAAAAGTCCAAGCAAGGAGATGGTTGACATGGACAAGTAGTCCAGAAACCAGACTTTGACCGAGGACACCTGTGTCCCGTTTCAGAGAAGGTATGTAAGTCCAGTGTTTTTTAACCTAAACCAAGATCTTTTCCTAAATCTAACCAAGTAGTTTGGTGCTTAAATCTAACCAACCTGCGACGTTAACAAGTACTTTTATTTTGAAAGTTTAACTGACATTGCATATTTATTCTTTCTAACTTGACCTACACCTCCAAAAATGACACTAAATGGTACACAAGGTGTTAAAGAGCCAAGGGGTGTGGACCAGATATGACCAGTAGGGATGAGAATGTGTTGTAGTGGATGTTATGGTGTGTTTGTGGTTGTGATGGTTGTTGTAGTGGTTACAGTGGTTGTTGTGGTTACAGTGGTTGTTGTGGTGTGTGTTGTAGGATGGGGCTGCACAATAGGTTAAAGAGCAGAGCATGATGGATATGATCTCATTAGAAGAGGGAAGCTGGGCTTTCATTTCCTCTCTGTGCTTCATCTTTATTAACGTCAGACAGCCGGTCGATGATGAAAACCAAAGAGGGAATCAGGTGAAATCTCAGTTGCAATCTTCACAGTTTTAAGGTGCTCAACGACACGCTGGCAGCGTTCAAACCTTCAGGCCAGCACCTTGTTTCTGTGTCATTCATGATAATAAAGTGTTCAACATGAAAACAAATCCTACTGTTGACTGTTTGACTGATTTACTTTAGGTCATCTTTCTACATATTCACCCAGCCAGGATGGAAGCTGCTGCCTGTAAGCCACGAGCCGGCTCCTCTAATGTTTAGGGTGTCAGTTTCCTATTTGTACTGCATTAATATACATCCAGTGAGGCTGCATCCACGTGGTGTGTTTGTCCTTCAGGACAGCAGATGAAGGATGATGGTGATGGTGGGATCTGACAGTTGGGTGGAGCTCTGCCCTGACGGACTGATGGCTGCAGTGTTCAGACTCACACTGTTAATGACTCACCTTCATCACATTAATAGAAATCATTTCCAGACAAAACAAAAACTGAAGGAAGCTTTTAAAGGCACGATTAAACAACACGCTACCTTCAGGTCTGAGCAGTGAAGCCATGCTCACTCCCAGCTCAGCACATACGGACAGTGTTGGTGAGTTACTGCTGTAGTTTCATGTAATATAGTTACGTCATTTAATTACAAAATGAATGTAACCGTAATCTGTTACACAGAAAGCATGTGCAATTAAATGACAGTTACTTGTGAAAATATTCATGATAACATTAAAGGTCACATCTGAATATTTTCTGTAAAAAGTGCAGCTTTTCTGCTTTGCATATTTTTCACGTGCACAATGTCTTCTTCTTGTTCTGATGCTTCCGATTGGTTCTCATGTTGCAGCGCTGCCCGTCTGCCAGTGCCTCTCAAGCTGTCTTTGGAAAATGGTTAAAGGAAGAACTTTGGAAAAGAAATCAAAGTGATTACATATAATAAATTACTTTGATAAAGTAACTGAAATAATAACACTACTATTAGATTTTAAATAAAAAGTATCTTGTATTTGGTTTCCAAAGTAACGTTTCCAACACTGCATATGGACGTTTGGTCAAGACCTCTTGGTGACGCTTTTTAGCGCCCTGCGTAGCCTTTAGCGTGGTTTAGGGAAGGGCTACCTTTTGATTATAACCATGGTGACCTGTCAGGTGTAGCAATGTGTATCCCTTCAAAGCTCCACCCTCTTGTCCAAGTATGGTCACTTCTGGTTCCAACAATGCCAAACTGAAGGCATCAGAATGATCCACAAACCAGCAGGGGGACGTCATGGCGACTACATCAGCTTCTTTTGTACGGCGTTCTGACTTCACTTACTTTAAAGGAAGCTGTTATCATGTTGCAAATAACTTTATTATTCCACACATTTCTCTTCTTTTACAAAACCTGCCGCACACGTTACCCACAAAATCGTCCACTGACAAACATACGGAGACAACAGCAGAAACACATGGAGAACATCAGACGAGACTCCGAGACACAGGCTGCTGCATCCCGCTCAGCTGCAGGAAAGAATCAAGGTCAGCTGGTTTAAATATTCAGGGTCAGGGTCAGGCCCACAAGAACATCACAACCTTCATTGCAATCTTTTGGAAAACCTGCCACAAAATCCAAAAAGAAACTCGAAACCCTGGATGTGCTGAGCAGAGACAAGCAGCAGCTGCAGAGCTCTGCTCAGCTCACTTCTTTCTAACTCCACACCTTCTCATTTGTTTCTGAATAATTTGTTTATTTTTACACTTGTATTTGTCAGCTCCAGTTGACCCTGACTCAAGTGACATCACTTGAGGGCATTTATCATCTCCCAACACCTGGAAACACCTGGAAACGCCTGGAAACACCTGGAAACACGCTGAGGTGGAAAATAACTTGAGTTCAACTTTAAGGCTACCAGTCACAGCAGAGCCGGTCGGCCCACACAGGGAGGCTAATTGCCATAATTTAGTTTGAGTGGTTGACACACATGTCCGCCCCTCCGCTGAGGCTGCACAGGCGGGGTCAAAGGTCAGGTCCAAGCTCAGCGTTGTAAGTGAGGGGGGGGGGGGGGGGTTTAGATGCTCAAACAGAGCAGGTCGACACATGAACTCGTTCTTCAGCAGGAGATCTCACAGTGACAGAAAATAACAAAAACACATCTGCATCCAGACAGAAAAACTCCAGCTTCAGTTTTTCTAGCTTCATTCCATCATTTTGATTTGTTTGTTTTATCCATCTTCAGGTTTTAAGATTTCTGTAAGAATATCAGAGGCATGATACTGACAGAATATATAACCACATGTCAGTTATACACAAATATTCAGTCTCTGTGAACATCCAGGGGCTTCGATGAAGATGAGGTTTATTTGGCTCCTCAGTGGGGGAGGGTTGAGGGGGAGGAGGGTGACAACACTGCCTGAGGTTGATTAAAGTTGACCTTGAGTGGAGAGGAAGAGAGAATCAAAAGTAATGACTGAGAAGGAGACTAAAGGAAATCAATGAGCAGGAGGTCGATGACTATTTGATTTTTTTTATCACTAATTTCTGAAGAAGAAGAAGGAGGAGGAGGACGAGGGGGAGGGGGAGGGGGAGGGGGAGACTTCATTGATGCCTCTCCTCTGAATCGGTTATTTCAGGTTATTAATTGAGAAGAAATGTTCAGCTGGCTGGTGAAGACGATGCTGCCAATAAGCTTAAATCTAAATAAATGAGAGGGGGATTGTGGGTAAGTGACGGGAGTTTCCTGCTGCACCGGTCAGTGTCAGGGAAGAGGTTTACTCTGCTGTCGGGCTTAAAGCACGTGAACTGCAAGAAATACTTCAAAAATGTTTCAGAAATGGTTTTAAAGGGTCAGTGCGAGGTTTTTTTTATGTTTTATAACAATATAAAGTGCTGGTGCGAGGAGCTCTCTGACATGTGTCTCTTACAGATTTAAGATTTAGATACATGGCCAAAGTTCAAATACTGTCGGACACATTTATTGACAATAAAATGTTAATTATAATTATATATATTAATGAATAATTTTTTTTTTTCCATTATTTCATATTTTCACACATAATGTTTTGTTATTGGACTGAACGAGCAGCCTAATGTCCTGACACCACATTATTCCAATACTTCATCATTTTTTGTTCCAACCGACCCGTTCTCACTTCCCAGTCATCACATATGGACACATGGGTCAATATGTGGCCTTTGGTGTCAGTTTGTGGCACTGGGGATCCCCTGGGTGTCAAAGTTAACGCTAAAGGTAGGTGTAGGATATTTAACAGAAAATTCAGAGTAAGGAGGTGGTTGGTGGTCCAGAAACAGGACTTTCACCCAGGAGACCCCTGTTCTTTTCCCATTTTAAATATAAAGTCAACAATTAATGTTTTTATTTAAGTTCCACCAAGTCTCTGAGCCAGAGTCCAAGTCAAGTCTCAAGTCTCTGAGCAAGAGTCCAAGTCAAGACTCAAGTCTCTGAGCCAGAGTCCAAGTCAAGTCTCAAGTCCCTGAGCTAGAGTCCAAGTCAAGTCTCAAGTCTCTGAGCTAGAGTCCAAGTCAAGTCTCAAGTCTCTGATCTAGAGTCCAA
>JAPMOB010244638.1:0-40494 GCA_029875015.1 Lepomis gibbosus | reverse complement strand
CATCACTGGTGGCATGTTGCTGCATAGCTGTCTGGCTCACTTCTTCACTGCTGGATCTGCTGCTAATATTTAACTGCGAGCTGCTGCTGCTAAATGTTTCAGTTAGTTTGCGACATTTAGCGGCTTCAGTATCTAAATTCCGCATTTTTTTTTTCTCTCGCCTTCTCAGCCCCACCCTTTTCTTTCCATTTTTACCTATGGTTTTTACCCGCGGCCGCGTTATGCATAGCCTATGCTTTTATCTATCTTTGCTGTTGGTTTCTTCCCCCCGCTTCCACTTCTTCTTCTCCTTACTTGGCGGCCACGGCCAGTGCAGCTGGCATCCAACTTAAAGGTGCATTGCTGCCACCTACAGTACTGGAGTGTGAAACAAATTAGTGGGGGAAAAAACAGGCGATGATCCCACAGATGGCCAGTCCGCCCCTGCTTACCACTGACACTGATTCACTGTCACTGGAAGATAGCAGCAGACCACGATCCAACCAGCCAAAACAACCGGACAAGGCACGGGTGTGGTGATCGCTCAGAGGAGAGCAAAGAGAGCCAGGAGAGGAGCCATGCTGGCCCAGCTTGGACTTAATTCTCCACCTAAAGAGCTGGTCTGGACAAAATGGGACTCATTTTGACCAGACAACGGAATTCAGAAACTGCTGTGTCCACATCGTTTCAGAGACCTGCCCCATCAACATCCTGTATCAAACACTCGGCAGGTGGTCCATGTTCAGAGCTGTCAGCACAAGACTCTGGCCAGATGAGAGGAGGTGTTTTACATCAGTGATGCTTGGTGCTCAAACGCAGTCAAGATGGACTGTGTTTGTCAGACTGTTTATTGTGAAGATGAAACTTTCACATTAACATCTAGTTACTGCTGTTTACATTCACACCAAATGCAAATTCAACAATGTTAATATATAAATATAAATATAAATAAATAACTGTATTGTTTTATTTTATTTAATATG
The DNA here is from genome assembly GCA_029875015.1 of Lepomis gibbosus. Lineage (NCBI taxonomy): Eukaryota > Metazoa > Chordata > Actinopteri > Centrarchiformes > Centrarchidae > Lepomis > Lepomis gibbosus. Next base: position 39,532 of record JAPMOB010244638.1, on the reverse strand, counting down.
TTATCATATTTTAATATAGGCCTACGCTAAATTATATGATGTGTGTGTGTGTAGTTTGAAGGAACTACAAATTTTGTTTTGTTATAATAAACAATCTTGTACCTTGAAAGCCGGGTTCAGACACTGTCAGACAATCTGATAAGCACTTTGTCTGAATCATACTAAGGCCTTTACCATGGCAACAGAGTCTTTAGCAGCTTTGTATATCATTCTGTTTCCTTGTTACTGTGCATGTTTACCTGCTGATTATCACATTGTAGTCCTTGTTAGCACACCATTACCACACACAGCCTGCAGTGCGAGCCACACACTGCTCGATTCCACATTGATCTCTCTCCATCACGCAGTCACATTTACTCAGCACTGCTGCCACTGTTGACTGCAGGAGTCGTCGGCACAGTGAATAAAGCCGAGCAGATGGCTCGCTTTGTCTGTCTCTTCATTTTGAGTTTGAATCAAATACCAAATAATGTTACAGAAAAGATGATCTCATTATCCCAGAGGAAGTTCAAGTTCTGTTATTTAGATCAATTGTATCTTTCTATGGGTGGAAATTTCCTGCTAGCTTATTGTCCCATCCTCACTTATCTTTCATTCTGTTCTCTTGTGGATTTTGTCCTTCAACTGATATGAAATGCACCTATAAAAAAACTTCCTTAAGTTGACCCTTTGCTAAACCCCACCCTCCATACTTACTGTTGCTCACTTTTTTTTTTCTCGCATTACATATGTGCGTTTTACAATAATAACAGGGGCAGATGGATGACTCATTTGGGATGATAAATGTGTCCTTGATTTCGGAATGATCAATGTTTCTGTGAGTTCATGACCACAGACACATCTTGACGTCTGTTCTAGCTGCTGACTTTCAATTGAAAATGTCTCCAGCTGACTTTTAATAAATGCCTCCAGCTGAGTCTTTTTCAAACAAGAACCCTGTAAAATGGGTCTTACATGCACACCATGACTATATACATGGTGCCAAAGGACTGAAGTTAAAAGGATAGCATTGCTGTATTGCAATGAGTTAGTGCTAGTATTACAAGCACACTGAACAAAATTATAAACGCAACACTTGTTTTTGCCCCCATTCATCATGAGCTGAATTCAAAGATCTAAGACTTTCTCTATGTACACAAAAGGCCCATTTCTCTCAAATATTGTTCACAAATCTGTCACAATCTGTGCTTCTCTTTGCTGAGATAATCCATCCACCTCACAGGTGTGGCATACTGGTGTCCCTTAGGCTGGCCACAGTAAAAGGCCACTCGAACATCAGGCTGTTCTTTCATTCTAACAAAACATTGATTGGCTGCTTAGCTTAGATGCTTTAGACTGTATGATTTTACTTTTAACATTACAAGAGAAAAGGATAAGGAGTAACCAATGTGTTTGGCAAATGCTATCCAGGCAATGTTGGCCTTGTTAAACTTCCCCAAAACCAGTGAAGTCCAGGGGTCTCAACGATGTACACATATAAAACAGGACTGGAAATGTGCGTACGCCAATTCCCAAGCAAAGTTTGTGATGTATCAAAAATAAACTTGTAGTAAAGTAAACTCTCAACCATGCATACGCACATAAGGAGGGGAAATGAGAAACAGCGATCCACATAGCAGAGGGACGAAACTGCTTGAAACAAATTGGCCTACTATTGTGTAAAATATATTGAAATATTACCTCTGATTATAAGAAAAAAACATAATTCAAGAAAGTTTGCAGCGCACAAAAAGAACCATGACATGTCATAAACACAAATGGAGATATCTATTTATGCAAAAGAACACCTCAAATATGTTGGACAGTTTAATCTGGAATTCAGTGCGTCAGTCGAGCAAATACGAGAGCATAGTTTCATATTGTTATCACATGTTTGTTTCCTTATCGAGCCAAACGCTATGCGCAGCATGTGGAGTTTCTTTTAACTTATCGCCAGCCTCTTTAACTGAGTGGGGTGTTTGTGTGGCCTAAATACATGTTTCAACACAAGTGGAATGGTTTGGTTTACTCTCTTTTCGTTGCATGAAAGTGCATTTTTTACCCACCAAACAACACGCTTCAGGTTCACCAACAGGAACATCAGTGTCACACTGAATTAAATCTCGTTTTGTAGCTTCTCTGTCAGAATTTGCCTCCTTTACTTCATGCAGTCAGGCCGTATTAATATTAATGAGGGGCGTTTCACTGACCATTTATAGGCAACTATGGGCGTTTGAAGGGTCAGACATGGAGCTCAATCAACTTTAAATGATTTATAAAGGGAACTTGCTTACGAGTGTGCGTACACCCGGTTTTATAAGTCTGAATATTTTTTTTACGCCATTTTTGGCTTTTGGGCGCACGTACACTTTTCGTGAGGTTTCTACGCACAGTTTTATAAATGAGACCCCTGGGGCCTCATGTGTACGTACAGTGCCTACGCACAAAAGGTTACTTTTGCTGGTTTTCACACACATGTGGGATGTATAGAAATGAACGTGACGTGAGAATGTGAGGGCCGTGGCGCAAACTCTTGAGCTGCTGTGAGAATGTGCGGTCCGCAAACTTTTGTCTGGCTCTTTTAAACGCCAAAGTGCCAAAACTCAATAAATGTTTAAAAATAGCGCTTCCACTCCACTTACTGTTCATATGTCAATTAAGTAGTCAATCAAAAACCTAAATATGTCCGTAAATACACAATAAAAGTTCGATTATGTATGTAGTGGTTTAATATCAAAATAAATTTTTTCCAGCCCTGTTTTGTCGTATGCACCATTTATAGACGAGACCCCAGGACACAGCTGCTAATGTTGACCTGCTAGACATGCTAAACAACAAAGCTTATGCTAGAGCAGATCATCACAATCTTTAACCCATTCTTTTCCCTGGTTTTAGTTTTGGAAAGGGGATCAAAAAAACACTATCCTCCAAACCTTTATATGCCAATGGGTACGGGTACAGGTTATGGGTACGGGTTAGTAAATGGTGGATTCCCTGGGATTGTGTTATTTGTCATCAATGCCTTAGTTGTAGTAGGCCTACCGGTGATTTTGAACACTGCCCGTTTCTCCACAGGTTTAGTATCGATGAAGGAAGGACGTGGACCGTTCATAACTTCACCAGCACCTCTGTGTTTGTCGATGGACTTCTGAGCGAGCCAGGAGATGAGACCCTGGTTATGACGTGAGTAAACTGCAGGACTGCAGTCGAAATTATAAATGAAAATGAAAGTCCAGATAGGTTTAGTTGAATTGATCATAAATAGTCTGAAGACTTTAAATCAAATCAATTAGGTCCTTACATATATGAGTGTAAATGACAATATATCAAATTGAGAAAGCATAAATTAAACACACGGTATCTCCCACACCTCCTATAGCTTTACCCTTTTGTCCTCCCTTCACACTTCTCGCTCTCTGCTTGGTTCTAATGAGTTGTCCAAGAGGGTCAGACAGGGCAGCCCTGCCTGCCTCTACACTGCATTCAAGCAGGCTCAAGTTTCCCTCCTATCACAACAATTCCCTCTCAATCTGCTGGAGCGGGGCGCCCAATTTCGTGGCGCTAACGGCAGCTGGTCTCACTCCTGATTTCCTGCAAAGCCGTCCTCTCTCTTCACCTCCAGAGAGTTTGATTGCCGTTACAGCAGAGGTTGATGGGAGAGGAGGCCTGTACGTGCCCTCTGCCCTCCCTCAGCGTCTCGCTTTTCTCCACCCCTAGATTTTATTTCTATAGTCCTGCTCTGTATTTGTGCACTCTTGAGTTTCTGTCTCTTCCTTTGTGGGTCTGTCGGCTCTTTGGCTCAGGCTGGACCAGGCTTAGATTGCTTCTTTTATCAATACTCAGACGTCATCTGGTCAGTGTAATGCACTTAAGATTGTTATAATACCCAGAGGATGAAACTAAATGACAAGGGATCCACTGACTTTTCACCTGGCGCACCAAATGGGTCAAACGTTTAATTCTGAGAAAAAAGTCAGAATTCTTGAGAAAAAAGTCAGAATTCTGAGAAAAAAGTCAGAATTCTGAGAAAAAAGTCAGAATTCTTTAATCTCAGAATTAAAAAAAATGTTCACATGTGGCCCTAATCCTCTTCCGCAAATACCAGATTACCAGTTTTTTCTGAACAATTTTACATCCAATGTGTGCGTTGAAAGAGTTTTGGGTCGCTTCAAACTGACCCTGAAGCTACCAGCATGCTAGCAAGCATGCTGGTAGCTTTGAGTCTATATAGAGAGATTCTTCTGTCCGCTGTTCTTCATCTGGTGAAGCACAAACCTCAACCCTGCCAATTCCTTAGCGTGAAAACTGAGAATATTAAATATTGACACAAAGGGTAATAATGTTTAGTTAGGCTTCAAGAGTTCATATGTTTTAAGAAGTATAGTCCCCCCCTGCTGTCCTTTTCCCCAATCTCTCCATCAGTAAGTTAGCTGGAGTAAGACTTGTCACATCATCTCAGACTCCAGGCCTTGGCCCAGAGATAAGGCCGGCTTCCAGCTGTAATCCGCTGAGAAGGGCAAAGAGATGGTCACACACACACACACATAGACAGGCAGTTACACACAAGGAGGAGAGACGTGAACACTCAGCCTCACTCACCATTATCTGCCATGTGTCAGACACGCACCCTCTGGGTTGACTCACACACACATATGGACGTTGCCCGTCTGGCTCTTGCGAGATAGGGTCGGCGGCCAAGGAGGGGTGTTGAGGGCAGCTCATGTCTGACAGATTAGCCAGGGTCTATTTCCTTGCTGCTGGATTTCGATTTTTGACGGCGCAGCCTGCCATCCCATAATGAAGTCTTTGAGGAGTGACTTAGTACCAAGGACAGGTGGGGGAGCAGAGATCGTATACCACTCATACTAATGACAGCTGGTCAAACACTAGAGACCAAACAGACTCCTAATGCTGCTGTATGAGAGCATCACGCCAGGCTGTTGTGCTCAAACCATCTTCCCTCTCAAACGCTATATTCACACTGCAGGCCTTAGGGCTCAATTTGGATTTATTGCTCAGATACGATGTTCTTGTTTTGCCCATATCAAACTGGACTGAACTGGCCACGGTCCTGAACTGACCCGCATGTGCACAATAACAATAAAAAAGACTGCACATGCAGCTCGCTGTTGTATGGAAGTAAACATTGAGGGCAGTGAAGTAAGCGTTTCCTTTTCAATTTATAAGCTGATGTGCTGTGGAAGCCAGCCCTTACCTTTTCTCTGACACTGCAGCCGCGTTCTTCTTTGGTCCTATTTGTTTCTGTATGCTTTCAAACCCAGACTGGGTATGATATGCAGTGTTGCTTCTTACATGTAATTTAAATGTAATTATAATCTGTTTCAGTCACTGGGAAAATATTCATGATTACATTAGGGATACATATTTTCTGTAAAAAGCTAGACTATATGTTGAATAATATTCATTTTGTCGCTTTGCATGTTTTTCATGTGCAAAGTGTCTTTCTTTTGCCATTTCCAGCCCCAGCCGTTAAGTAAAGTTTGATGCTATTCTGATGCTTTTGATTGGTTCTCATGTTTGAATTTGCAGCCCCACCCGACTATCAGTTAAACTGCCTCTCAAATTGTCTTTTGGAAATGGTTAAAGCTTAAAAACATTCGTTAGAAATTAGAAAAGTAATCAAAAAGTAATTAAATGTAACAAGTTACATTACTGAATTACTGAAAAAGAAATTTAAATAGTTCACTACTATTAAATTTTAAATAGGGTAACCTGTAATTGGGAACCTATTACATTTCCAAAGTAACCTTCCTAACACTGACGATGACCTCTCAAGTGTTGCTGGTATAGAAGTGTCACCCCAAATACTTACAGTATGAGGTTTAACACCTCCCTGCCCCTGCACTGACTCCCGCCATTGCTGCTGTCTTCCATTTTGTATTAAACGAGTGGTTTCCACCAGAATGATGGACCACAAATTTAAATCCAAATTGAAAAGATCGAATTCCATTTGATGTGTGCTGTTCACGCTGTTACAGATCTGAGTCAAATATGGACTAAGAAATTTGGAAAGATTGGGGCCACTTTTTCCTGCAGTCTGAAAGTAGCCTTAGGTCCCTGTACCATGACTTGTAGCAAACATACATACAAAGACACATTTTTACTCATTAGAATCCCTGCATCTAATGCCATTCAGTACCAAACCACTCCTGGAAATGACTTCCAAACACATTCCTGGTCATGTTTTCTCCTTCTAAGCTCTTTGTTTTAATGAGAGGAGCGAAGGGAACACATTTCCCTCTGTTAATGAATGTTGATATCTTTTCACTGAGCTGATTGGAGTGTTGTTTGTCCACTAATAGAGCTCTTGTGGCTCTGAAGTGGCTATTGAAAACTAGAAAAAAGCGCTAAATTATCTCTGAGGCTGGATGAAATTAACACACAAACAAAGCTAACAGCAACACTTCAACTAAAGCTAACAGTAATTTTGCTGTGTGACACCAGTATATCCAATAGAAGCCCCAGGACAGGGATGTGGAGGGTTTAAAAGGTCAGTTCACCCAAATTACAATAAATATATTTCCTCACTTACCCATGTTGGTATGTACCCTTGGAGATTGTCTTGGTTTTATGTGCTGTCAGAAAATCCACAGACAATTTCAAACAGTCAGCACTCATTTAGGAAAATATTAATAGAGCTGCCATTGGCGATCAATGGTGTGATGTGAAGTTAAATGCCAAAACCATGATTTAGATGGGAAGCAGTCAAGAGGAGGTGATGATTTTATATAGTGGGTGATTTTATACTGTATAAATGCAACAGAGGCTGTTTCCTCGAGCTTTATAAAGACCCTAAGTGAGAATGAGCGAATTTTCATAGTAGTTACCAAACTTTATGCGATGCCATGTGAAAATATGCCAATACAGTCATAAACATTGCCCAAACTCTCAGTAAATTGGCAAACCATGGCTCTGTTTATGACACGGAACAACTCTAGACTACTTTCTAAGTACAAAAATTGGTGAAGACACACATTTAGCTTTAGAGCAAATCTGTGCACGTGTTTCTTCCTTCCTCCTTTCAGCAGTTTAAATAGGGAATGTTTCATTAGTAAAAAGTAGGTTCATAGAAAACTGTTCTTTGGACTTGCACGTTGTTTCCTAAAGGAAAAGCGCAGTGCTTTAAGCTCTACAAACCTTCATTTTACTCGGGTGGCAGCAGAAATCTCGGCTATCTCAAAAACTCAGCGGACAAAACCAAAACTGTCTGCATGGGTAGATACTGCTAGGTGTCAGCGGCACAGCTGCACTATGTGGCAGTCAGTTTAAGGTGGTTTGATGAATTGTAAATGAGTTTGCTAATATTCCAAAGCAAAATAAAACTAAAATCATAAATACCAGGTCCTTTTTTTTTGCATTTTTCACTAACCTTGACACATAATCTTATAAAGAAGATCTAGCTTAATATTTTAGCTTATACTTAGAAAGTAAACACTTAATGAAGCAATCATGGATAGCATGCCATGTTAGCTCTACCTGATGCGCACTTGAAAAGGCAACAAGATACAAACACATTACACAGAAAGTGAGAGCAACAGGGTCGATAGGGCCTAAAGTTAATTTTAACCCCCAGAAAGCTAAGAAAAAGGTGGAGGAGGGAGACAAAATGACTTGCAAACAGCAGACAGACCCCCCAGATGATGAACAAGACAAAAACAACACAGATTAAAGGGTGAGAATGGGAAGCAGCAGCATATGCGAGTCCACAGCCGAGACATCCATCACTTACCTTAGACGATGGCGGTGCTGACAACGTTAGTCATGCTCGCCTTGCACTCCGGTGAGGTGAACGCCATCCGCCACAAGCACAGCAACATATGTCAGAGTCGCTGACGTCACATGAGTCTTTTTCAAAAAAAATGCTCTGACTGACACACAAGGACAAGACAGCCGAGTGCAGGAATGGGGGAGGTAGACATTACCTGCATTGCATTGTAAAACATTACCATCTAGTGGAGAGGAGGGGGAACATTGGCTCTGTGAGGCTTCAAGGCTTTACTACTGTAAGATGGTATTGTAAGAAGAGTTTATTAATGTTCCCAGTGACGTTATCCACATTTAATGCAGCAAGACGTTTGACATAAAGATTATCTGTGTGTTGACAACACCGCTGAAGGGACATCAAGACTTGAAACCTGCTGTTATGTGCAAATAAATGGGTGATGACTCAGAATCACAATACTTTATTGATTCCCACTGGGAAATCCTTTATGAATTGCAGAGTCTTCCAACAAGAGTGTTTGGGATCCAGATGAGGTTATTCAGGTCTACCTGTAAACAAACTTTAGATCAGGATACCACAGATTACATTCAATGGTTGGTTCAGGATTGGCTGAAGACTTGATGATGGTGATGTGATTATGAGCAAAACACATTGAATGTAGATCAAAAAGTTGTATGTAATTGTATCTTATAGGGCTGGGCATTAAAACAATAGTGATAGTTATCACAATATAATTTTCCTCAAGAACAATCAAACAAACATTCAATAGAGTTTATGCGCATGATGACACAGAATGTCGTTACTCTCACTGAGTGGCAAAAAGACAAGCAGGAGTGTTAGCTTAAATCTGCTAAAACACAAACAGCACATCTAAGATGGGAAAGAGCTGGACCACTGGTTCTTTGGTAAGCAGTTAGGATCACTGTCAAGTCCAACTGCCTTTAATTTGAGCAAATAATCACTTGTTTTACTCCCAGTTTGCTCCCATTTTTGGCAATATCGCCTAGCCCAAGTATCTTATTATCCTTTATTGTATTATATGAACAAATCCTCCGGAAAAAGAACACTAAGCAAAGTGTATAAAGGAGAAAAGTTATCAAAGACGCGATTAGATGTGAATTAACTGGAGGACGCAAACCAACACAGGCTGTATGAATCTGTTTCCCAACAGTACAGAGGTGAGAGGAGGAGGGACACAACAGGGACATTTGCAGTTTCTGTTGAGTTCAGAGTTCAGTCAAAGTGCTTCTGTTGCTAGCTAACATATATGCGCCTGTTGCTAGCTAACAGTGAACATACAGTTGGGACGTGCAAATGTCACTTCACTTTCTGTCTAACATTAAGTTGAAAAGGAAAAAAAAGTACAGAATCCTGTTACATTTGAAGCACTCATTAAGTAAATAATGTGTTAGTTTCTTGATTATTGATATTCATTCAGTCTGTAAGCGTCCGCCGATCAAAAGATTCAAAACAGCTTTTTATAAAAAATTAATCCAAGTTATGAATCCAGTCATGTGAAGTCCATCGCTCTCTGTCTGTAGCCTAATCTTCTGTTTGACATAAATAAACTATTTCATAGTAGCCTATTTCAGTTTTGTGCTAGAGGAATTAAAGGCCTGTCCCATATGGATACCTGTCCCAAAGATAGGCAGGGTCAATTCAGTGATTTTCGCAAAAAAAAGCCCAAAGGTCAAAGGTTTACGGTGTGCAAGCAGCTGCTTAGCCTAGCTTATCTCAGTTTTAAACTGAACTTGTCATCCCTAACCGTGCACTTTGTTTTTAGTACAGCTTAAGCTCATTTCAGAGGTGCTGGTGGCTGGCACACAGCAATGTGAATCAGTTCTGTAACAGGGAGATGACTGTCTTTGAAACTTAAGTTAAGCGAGGATGAGCAGTTGATGGATGTGGCAGATGTTAGTGGAATACATCTACATGTTGAGGGATTTGATATTAAATAACATTAATTAATGTGTTAATTTTGTATCTGGTGTGTGTTTGCAGTGTGTTTGGCCACATCAGCTACAGGTCAGACTGGGAGCTGGTCAAAGTGGACTTCAGGCAGTCTTTCCCCCGTCAGTGTACTGAGTCTGACTACGACTCCTGGCAGCTCACAGACCTGCAGGTAATGAACTCACACAAATACAGTACAGACAAACGTGTGCTTCCATTTCAAACTGAATATTCACTTCACTGTGGTCACCCTCAGGGACAGAAGTGCATTATGGGCCAGGAGCGAAGTTTCAGGAAAAGGAAGGACACAGCATTCTGCATCAAAGGAAAAAGCTACACCTCAGCCCTCACCACCAAACCCTGCCACTGCACCGAGAAAGACTTCAACTGGTGCGCACTGATTTCACTAATTGATAGACTTTATGTTCAATTACATTTTCCTAGATTATTGGATCCAAAAATCATAGTTAGACAAAGCACAAATAAGTATATAGTATTTGAATACAGGACCCAGTGGGAAATAAAAAAAAACAATCATGTCAGCATCTAATCATATTAGATCAAATTTAAGAATAATAGTTGGAGCATAAATTTAAAATGAAAAACTACAGATGACAAACTTATTATTTAAATACACACACATTTTATATAAATGTATATAGACACCAGGGAAAATAGTCCTTTTTGATTGGTATATTGGAATCTTATAGTCTAATAATATAATAATAATATTCTAAATCAGTACATCGAACTGGAGGTAACCATATTACAATGTTCTTGCTGCTTTGGCGCTTCCATCTTCCATTATTTTCTCGTGTTTTTAGTTGCACTGTGTGGCAACGAAATTCAACGTGCTGAATTGGCAGGTCAACACTTCTGTCTTATCTCTTATGTGTGTTGTGTGCAGTGATTATGGTTTTGAACGGTCCCACATGGAGGGCAATCGCTGCTTTGCTGACTTTTGGCACGATCCCGATTCACCACCCGAAGACTGCCACCGAGGACAAACCTACGAGTCCAGCACTGGGTATGTGCATGCACACAAACGCACAAGACATTTGAGCGAAGATGTTGCAAGCACAATGTTGAACTAGTCCTTTAAAGTCATACTGCACGGCTCCGTACTCTTACACTTGCACTGTCCACTGCTGTGTTTCAGCTACAGGAAAGTGATATCTAACATGTGTGAAGGCGGGGTAAACAAGCAGCAGAGCGGCAAACAGCACAATTGCCCACTGCTGCCCCCAAAAGGACTACAGGTCGGCATCAAAGGGCAGATGTTGGCCGTGGCGCCTGGTGATGACATCACATTTATCGTCCACCAGGAACAGGTTGGATGAAAGTGCTTTTCTTGTCTGTTTTGTCTTCCTTTTATTCAATTTTAATCTGCTGAAAGTCCTCGTTCCTTCCTAACAGGGCGACACTAGCAACACCAAGTACCAGGTGGACCTCGGCGATGGCGTTCGAGCCATCTACCAGAACCTGACGGTGACAGATGAACCCATCCAGCATCGCTACGAAAATCCGGGCGTATACAAGGTCACGGTGAAGGCCGAGAACATGGCCGGGCACGACGAGGCCACCATGTACATCCAGGTCACAGGTCGGTCTCCCAGAAGCTCACTCACTGTTTTTTATCATTATTACACAAATGTGAATATTTCTTTCACTTCCTGGGTAGTTCTCACCAGAGCCGTATTTGAATCTTTTGAACCACGTCAAGTCTTTGAGACATGACATCAATCCATACCCCTGTTGTTAAGAACGCAGGTTTGAATCTCACCTTCTGTAACTTTTCATTTTCTTTCCTGGGTAGAAATGCTTCCCTGCCATTGACACTGTCAGTCACACTTGAACTCACACTTGAATTTTATCATATAAAGCTATCTATGGTGGGGATTGGAGGTTCTTGTCTATTTTATTTAGTCTTACTTTGATAAGATGGCTCTGTCTTTGGGCAGCTTTAAAACCCAACGAGGTGGTTTCTTAAAGGTGGGTTTAAGCATACTCACTGAGCCATCGGTCCCTTTATTTTATGAAGAAGAAATTAGGTTTGGCCTCAAATATTGTCTTATTTGGCGAGCTTGTATGAAACATTGACCTGCAATTACAGGACATTCGGAACAAAACTGTACACCTCCCACTTATCGTTATCTAGTGTTTGAATTAAATTGTTCGCTTTGTAATTTTAAAAATCATGTTTTCTATTTTCTTTTACAGCCCCTCTACAGGAAGTGCACCTGGAAGTGGTTCCCATCGCTGGGAGAAACCATGAGGTTAATCTGACAGCTATAGTTCTTCCCACTGAGGCCAACCTGACCGTCTTCTACTGGTGGATAGGAGGCAACCTGCAGGTAAAGGACACACTACGAAGTTCATCTATATTTTTACCTTTGATCACATCAAAATATATTCAATTATTACTTTAAAATGAATTATGTGTTCCCTTATAGCTGCATTTGTTTATTGTTGACCACTATGGAGCATCAAAACAAGCTGAAAACAAAAGATTGAAGATGAAGCAGGTCCTGCCCCAGAACATTTTCAGCGTTAAACGCTTAATTATGATTTATTTTCCACATCAATTTATGGTGGAGACATCGTTATTTATATAAAGGGAAACATAAAATCAAGTGTCAGGTGACAATTCAAAATCTAAAAATATAACAGAATAAAATGCAGTGATGCTCTCAGGCCTCCTATGCTGCTTTCAAATATGTATCCCTGTACTTTCCTCACGTAATATCACCTATGCTGAGTCAGCACTCCTCTTTTGTGTCTATTGTCTGGAAGTAACTTCTTTAAAGGCGATTGTGACCCCTTTGCTCTGTCTCTGTTCTCTGACATTTCCCAAATAAAGTTGTAATATTCTGAGGAGAAAAAAGAGATGACAAAAGAATGAAGTTGCAATTTAATGAGAATAAAGTCATAAAGAAGACAAGGAGGTAGAAAACTAAAAGTAACAGAAAACCCTTCGGATCTGGCAGAAACCTCACGACAAATCCACACAAAGATTAACTTCACCACCTCTGATAGATGCAGCTCAGAGCCGCTTCATTGGGAAGCGTTCTGGAGCAGAGAGACCTTCCCAAACAGAGCAAATGTGTCTCTAAGTGAATTATCAGTTATAGCGGCTTAAAGTAAAGATGACAGTTTTAGGCTTATTCCATCACGTCACGAAGGAAATAATGTTGCAACCCCCGACTTTTTAGACACCGTGTAAACCCAGTTAACATAACTAACAATTAACCTGCTGTCACTTTCTCCTGCAGCCTGCGCTGACTCTGCAGAACAGCCTTCTGACTCGTTTCCCCGAGACGGGAGAGGTTTCAGTCACCGTCCAGGCTTCTAACGGACGATCAATGGTGCAGGATACCAGGACAGTCCGAGTCTACGGTAATGCAAAAATGATTTGAAAGAAAAGTTTAAACTTTATGATGCACTTATGAATCTAAAAAAATACGCTTCTCATCAAGTTGCCGCACTGAGGCACTAGATTTATCATAATGACCAATAGACCCCATATTTAATATGTAGCATTACAAACATATTCGTGCAAGCTACCATTTAACCAACTAAAAAGATCCAGCACTGTAAGCTTAAATTCATTCTGGAACCAGAACAGCTTTCATCTGCATCTCACAGTCTTCCCTTCCTCATCAGATGGAGTTTGTTCACTTCAGTTCCTTTATCTACCAAAGTCAGTTAAGACAGCAAAAGCCGAGCATACACAAAAGAGAGCTTTACCAGCTATGCTTGGTCCATGACTCATTCAGACACAACAGAAGCAAACCTGCTGCCGTCTCATATTATATGATCATCTGTTGTTGCTGAGTGTGTCACAGAAGGAATTATGCCAGATTTCTTTTCTTATATTCTTGTATTACTCATAAGCTGCAAGCTTTTGTTTCTTAAGAGAGTGATAGTGTAGTTAATGTTTGAAACATGGAATGGAATGTTGAGGTCTGATTCATGGCTGGGACCCAGTTCAATTAAAGTAAGCTATTTTGATTGTTGGTGACGAATCCATGCTCACATTAATCTTGTTTCCTGTACACACTCCTCTTTATATGCTGCATGTCAGGACATGGGGAAGCTACTTCCATCTGCTAATGATATCACTGCACATCTACAGTACATGTTTAGATTGAGTTTTCCATATACTGTATGTTCTCTTCAAGTTCAAAGTAAATATCTGTGTACACATAGTAGATATTTTCTACATCTGTACAGTAGATTCTATTGTATTTTCTGCTCTATTTGTGGCTATGTTACAGCATGAGTTTTGGATCACTACCGTGATAATTGCTAACTACTTCCCTGTTCTGTTCCATCCCAGATAACTTCCAGGTCATCCCTCTGTGCTTCAGCGCACACCTGGACCGCTTCAACCCAAACATCCCGGAGTGGAGAGAGGACATTGGCCAGGTGGTCAACAAAATACTCGCTAAGGTAGGACCCAAAATGAAATGACCACCAACACACTGCATCATTTACACAAACTAACAGATTTTCTTACATTAGTATTCATGAGACGCTCTGAAAATAAAGGACTTAGTAGAGAAAATACATCTAATGTGTCTACAATGGGGTTTACATGAAGACAAAAAAACTAGCTATGCTAACACATCTCTGAGGCTGTACACGCTAATGTTAGCATTGTGAGCATGCTAACATGCTCACAATGCTAACAGTTTAACATACTGTTTTTAGTATAATGTCTGCAAGGTGTGTTTACCAGCTTATTTTAGAGTGTCAGCAATCTATCATCAAGTGCTTAACAAAGAGGTTTACGGGATGTCATTCATTTAGCATGTATGTGGTCATAAACCAATCATAGTGGACAAATTTAATCGTGACCTGGTAATTGAGAAAAAACTAAGGGATCACCAACATCATTACAATTCATCCTGAGGGGGGACATAAAAATCTGTACCAAATTTCAGGGCAATCCAACCAATAGATGTTGAGACGTTTCACTCTGGACCGCAAAGGTTAGCAGAACGACCGGCTTTGCCATCCTTGGAGCCATGCTGTTGGCAAGGCTAAAAATAGCTTGGACAAATAACATTAACATACAGGTTAAAAAAATAAAATGTAGTTCAAATGTATACAAAATATGAAGTTATAATTTTCTTTATTCAAATAAAGTTATTAGCAAACAGTATAATATAATATTGACTCTCCTTTTAGCTCTGTTTTGGTCGCCACAAACTCCTTAGAAACAAATCTGTCAATCCTCTTTTGCTGCTTATGCTCTTTTATGTTCACCAGCTAGTCTCTAACTGTCTATCTGCTGTCTGTCTGCTGAGCCTGTTAGGGAGAAGTTTAAGAGCCACAAAACCAAAACTAAAAACTAATAGAGGCTAAAAAGCTGAACGGAGGAGTTGGGTTATTATTCTCTAGGGGTTGGTGACCCCTGTGACATTACACGCAGTCATAGGTCCACTGTAAACTTAAAAATATTGATTATTGCTGTTTTAAGATTTAACTGACTTAACCATGTGGCTTCAGATCACAGGTGTCCCTCAGGAGTCCCTGGTCACAGTGGTGAAGCCGGGCCTCCCGACCACTGCTGACCTGTACGTCCTCCCGCTGGACAGCAAACCAGCCAAGAGGAGCATGTTTGTTGATAAGGTACATGTGCACCGTTAACAAAGTTTTGCCCTACAAAAGTAGACTTTTGGGGACAAAATTACATTTTTCATTCATCAGATCACTATTTTGTTGGCTGGCCTTCCAATTTTTATTCAGGCCTGCACACTCCCGCTATATGAAAAAGTTTTTTTTTCTATCCTATCCGTAGCGTATTCCAGCCATCATGCAGGCCTTCAACGACAATAATGTCAGCTTTGTGGTGCGAGGAGGTCTACAAGTGGTGGTGATGCTGGCCGACCCTAACGCAGGTATGGTATCTTTAAATGCTACTTGCATTACATTCCATAGAGTCTGCTTTTTAAAACCACTATTTATGATGTTTTTTAAATGATAATTGCATGTTATTGATTTATTTCCAAGGGCAAGGTCTAATTTCTAACGACTCAACAGCTGCAGAAGCAGAGACTGGTGCGTTCATGAACCATACAACTGCAGCTCTCTGTACTTAACCTCAGTACTCTTTGGTTCGTTTGCCTTTTTCCTTTCCTGGTTTCCTAACAAATCCAAATCTTGTGCAGTTTAAATCTGGCTGTGCTGTGCTTTTTCATCAATTGATTATCCTTCAAACTGGCCTTGTGTCTGTGGAGGGTGGATTCTTCAAGAAAACCTTTGTGTTTTCTTTCTGTCCCTTTGCTCCTGCAGTTTTTTCTCGCTGTACTTTTTGAATTTGCCGGTAGCGACATTGTTTGTATAGAAATTCTAATTGTGTAAACCATGAAGCAATTTTTATTTGTTTATGTGTTTGTGTCATCACCCCAGGCTACCATGGAGCTGCTGGTGGTCCAGGTGTTTGGGCTCTAGCGGTCATTTTCCTAATCAGCATCATCGCCACTGGCTCCTTCATCCTCTACAAGTTCAAAAGGTGAGCTATTTCTTTATGTTTTGCTGTCACTGGTGCCCATCTCTGATAGGACGTTGGTCCTTCCTTGTTTTTTCTGGTCTACGATTACATTTTAAGCCCTAAAATTGTAATGATCACAGCAAGTAGGCAGTTGCTATGCTGTCCTGTAAATCAGAGTATTTTGCGTTCTATCAAGAGTGTTTCATACTCAATTAACGTTTAAAAGTTGCCCTCCCTGAGTGTGTCACAGCACCCCCTGAAGTCACAAAATGTACTCCGAGTTCATTCTTGATGTTTTGAAAATCAGCCAAGTTCACAGCATCATCAGTGAGCTGGGAGGAAACTACACCTTACCGATCCAGTGCATGAAGAAGATAAATACACAGCTTGCAGGAGTGGGCCATATGGGAACCACGTTCATGGAATATGAAATGTTATATTGCAATACTTGCATAGAAATTGATATGAATGGGTTTTCTGGAAATTCAGTTGAGGAACTGTGATATATTTCTAAGGGTTGTTTTTTCGTGGCAGTGCAACGACCAACAGATGCAGCGCTCTGATGGTTTGCTATTTTGGTGCTTAGTGCAGAGCGCAGAGTGCACAGGTGGGAGGAGAGGTGCAAACAGGTGGGAGGTTCATTCAAATGAGGCAGCGCAAAGAGTGTTGCTGGTATTTTGGAGGAAACTGGGTCTTAGACTTTGAGCTGTGAACAGATGTCTCAGGACCACATCTATTTCTGAAACAGAGATCAAACAAACAACTTAATACAAATGTACAGCAGTAATAGAATAACTATGTTAACAAACCCGTTTAATTAAACACACTGCACACAGTAGATGCGTTTAAATCATCATCAATCATTTGTGTTTAATGTGGGTAAAGCAGGAGCATCTGCACATCAGTCCGCATTAATCTATAAATGATACACGCACAGCATCTGCTGTCCACCGCTGATATAGACTGTGTGAAACGTTTCCCTCCATCCAGACAATGACATAATAAAGAGTCTTTCCATTTATTCAACCACTGTCGTCATATCTCATTGTGATTGGCTCAGCTGTTTCAGAGCAATGAGACCATGGATGTGACTGTCCAAGTCAAATCCCCACAGACGGAACTAATGCCGCACCATTTTCAGATGTACCAGATTTCAGTGTGGGCCAAAATATATGGAAACCCAAAGACTTATATTAAATGATTAATATTAAATAAATAAAGACAACATGAAATAATAATATAAACAAAATGCGTATAATAATATCTAGGAATAGACCAACATTATAACATTTTGTTATAAAATTCTGTTATGAAAATGGATGATAACAATTCTTAATAATAGGTTGAGTTTTCATATTTTTTTTCTTTATGTTATTTCACTAATTATTGTTTCATTTATAGATATTGCATACTGTATTATTTCCTAATTATTTATTTAATATAATATGGTCAGACCAACCAACAAACTTTATTTACTTTTTTTTTACCAAATTCAGAAAATGAGATACCTGATAAATCAGGGTACTTCCTCACATGTATTGTGTGAAATCCTGTGTATCTGGTAGATAGCCACAGTGGCCTTATACACATATTAAAGGGATAGCTACAGCTGTATGAGCACTATAGCAAAAGCTCTGATGGTTGACAACTTTCTGTGGTCTTACACCAACAGCGTCATATCGCCCACCCCTAATGCATGAGAATAAACATACTGTATGTGGTACCTTGTGTAACTGCATGTTTTCATACCACCCCAGCAGCACCTCCTCGCATCCCCAACACAAACGTCCACATAAAAGTAACTTGAAAATGAAAACCGTGCAAAACTATGGCCCCATCTTACAAAAACAACAAATCCCACAGTCCTTGGCTTAGGACTGAGGATGCCTATCCCCCGCTGTTTTTCAGAAAGCTTCCGGGCAGTCGCAACGTCTACGCCCAGATGCACAACGAGAAGGAGCAGGAGATGACCAGCCCCGTCAACCACAGCGAGGACACCCAGCACATCATCCAGGGCGAGGAGTTCATCGACGACGACCTGGACTCGCAGACTCTAGGTAACGCAGGAGGTAGCCCCGCCTTCCGTTCCCTTATAAGGACTACCACTAACCACTGCTACTAAAACCCAAGCCACTAACACCAGCAGCTAACACACACCAAGGTACTGGAGGACTTCCCCATTTTCATCCTTATTACTGTATCACTAAAAGGCTTTTGGCTTTGATATTAAAATTCAAATCTTAACTTTTGCTTGGTCATCACCTGCATTTGCATGAATCATATCTAGATGCCATATTATGTTGTGTCATACTGCTGTGGACTTAAAACAGGAAAATACATCATGGCACTTTATAGGGTTAAACGAAGTCATTATTTCCTTACATAAATCTTTATTGATTATTGATTTGTACTTACAACATATGTCTTCACTCAGACAGCTGTTGCTCATAATTGCTGCCAAAGTAAAGGTTAGTTAGTTAGTATATTTCAAGTGCAACAGGGCTATAAATGATATGATCTAATTATGATGGCGATGAAAGGCCTTGTGATCGGGGATGTAGTGGATGGTAAACAGAGGTGAGATTAATAACCATGAATAATAACATTGATTTTATCAATCCGTAGTATCCCCATATGTGGTTGGAAGTACTGTCACATTGGTGGGCTCATTTAGAAAGTCAAAGGTTATGGGTGCTGTCTTACCATTATGAGAATAACTGAAAGTTACTCTTTTATCTGCCACTACATCGCTGAGCATGACCAACATTTTAGGTGCTTGCATATGGTGTTAATTTTGTATTGATGTTATGCTGATACAAACATCAAAGGTACCCTGCGGAGTTTTTGATCACAAGTGGGGCTTGGATGAGCGGATCCCTGTTTTGATTTGACACCTCGTTAGGCAGAAAAGCAGCAAAAAAAAAAAAAATGCAACTGCATGGATGGTTTTTGTAAAAAATTCCAAACATTTGCTGGTTCCGACTTCTGAAATGTGAGGATGGTTTGCTGTTTTATAGAATTGTAAACCTGAATATCTTTGGGTTTTGGACTGTTGGACAAAACAAGACATTTGAAGAAGACCACTGAGACCCTGTGATGTGTTTGGATCACTATTTGCTGACTTCACATAAACTAAATTTAGTTCAGTTTTATTTATGTAGAAAATGAATGAATGAATGAGATTGTTAATGCTGATGCATCAATGTGAAAGCAACTTTTACTGTTAAGTAAGTTCAGTGGTTCTAAACCTTGGGGAGGGGCCCCTATAAAGGGTCACAAGATCGATCTGAGTGGTTGTGAGATGATTAAAGAGGAAAAAGCAACACACACCTGTTCTTATGTTCTAGACTGATTTTTGCTGTTTTGGTGAAGTGTTAGGCATTTGGATCTCTTGGCCCTGTTTGGTGGAATTATGAACAACTGATTTGATACTACTCCCGGGGGGTCGCATGAAGCCTGGATGACGTAGGAGATGTATATTCATATAGCACACGCTGACTGTATCAGAAAAGTCCGCAGGGTACCTGTAACCCCAGCGAGCCAGAGTGTCGAGCTCTTCTCCTTTTACCGTTTCTCGTTTGCTTACCCTGTTTTTATTTCCCTCTTGTCAGGCAACCATTCAGGTGTGGTCCTGAGCATCAACTCCAGAGAACTACACAGTTACCTGACCAGCTGATGGCTGCCTTGGCGACGCTAACAAGCTAGCCTAGCCTAGCCCAGCCGGCTAACGAGCACAGGGACTCCACTCTGCCTTCCTCCTTCTCCTTTTCCTTCTCCTCTTCCTCGAACACTTCACCGCCACTCCATGGCCTCCTCAACTCTTCAACTCCAGCTGTGGTGTGGGATTTGTTTGTATTGGGTTTTTGTTTTGTTTTGTGGGTGGAGGGGATCTCTTCCTGCTACGGGGACGGGAGGCACTCTGCTTTACCTAATGTATTTGACATCACCGCGAGCCCCCATCCCCTCTTCACTTCATCCACCGGCCTTGGAGACCTGCACTGACCCTCCCCCCACTCCCGGTGAGGATGGAGGACAATCACCCGTCTGTGTGTTGAAAACAAAATCTGTCTGTATGTTGTCTGTCACTTGTAGACTCTCAGAATCAGCAAGCGAGACTCGGTGCACTGGTCTCCAGTGGCAGTCCCGGTCAGAGGGTTGAACCATCCACGTATCTGCTGAAGGTAGTTAGTGGCCAAAGACCGGTGTGCTAAGATGATTTCCAAGCACTAAGGAAAGTGTGCATTAAGCTAGTGAAGTCCATTTAAAGACAAATATATTTTTACTCTTCCCCCTGCTTCTTTTATTCACTCTGTTTCCTACAATTACAAGACACTCTCTTCACAGGCAATAATATTATCTCAATGGAATGTCGGCTATAATAAACCCTTGTGAATTTGCATATGACAAGTGTACGCATGCAACCACAAGAGGGCAGTGTTGCACTTTCTTAAATTCCCACTCACAGGTACTTAAGAGCTCAGATTCTTTGGAAAGTACTGTTCACACAGCATTGTTCATTCTCTAAAAGCCCACTCCATTCATATCCTTGTACTCTTGTTTATAACTCACACATTTACTGAAGTTTGTCGAGTGGTTTTTAGAATCAGCACCGCCTTTGTAGGAGTTCACCGTCTGTCCCATGGTGCCTAAAACAGCAGATGTGAATCTGCTCAGTGACATTAACTGTCGTGGAGTTTTATTTATTTCTAATAAAAGTATGCCCCTTCGTCGTCCTCCTCCTCCTCCTCCTCCTTTCCACACTTTCTGGGTGAGGGGTCAAAGCGGACTCGTTCCCCATGGAGACAAAGGTCGGCGTCATGGTAGGAAGGTGTAGTTGATATGTTTTACTGTATCAGCCTATATTAGGCGTAGCCCACGGTGGAATCATGTCTCCTTAAAGGTTTGGTTTGTTGTGTGTAAATGTGTAAATATGAACAATCTCCACTTTGTATATATTCCCTGTGTGACAGGTGTGTGTGTATGTGTGTGTGTGTGTGTGTGTGTGTTTGAGTGTTTTACACTACTACCAAAATACACAGCAGTTCTTTTTCCGGAGTGACCTTCACTGAGTTTCCTGGATTAGAAAAATCCTCACTGTTTTTCTAGTTTCTGCAACGACATTGCCTGCTTCACATGTACCCATCTTCAATACTCTCAGTGTAATCTCATTTTATGGTCTCCATTATTAACTGGGAAGAATTTCCTCGTCTTCTAAAGATACTCACACAGTGATGACTATGTATGTGGATATTTTTGATACACTTTTCTCTCAGTACGCGTGAACACTGGTTATTGTTTCTGTCGCCTCTTTGTTTGATTGCACTAATGATGTAAGCACTTGGTGACGAAACGTACGGGACAGCAGCTGAACAAGTCTACAGACTGGATCAAATGGATGAAAGGCCTTTATTGACAACCGATGCTACCCATTACACTTGGTTAGTCTTGTGTTTGATACCAAGAGCAGACCACATTCATTCATTCTAATTTAGACCTTAATTCATCTTTTGTACATATTCTGCTCATGTTCAATTTGTTCTTAGTTTTTCTAGTGATGTGTCGTCATTGTATCACTCGCCCCTTTAACAAAGGGGGGAATTGTGATATTCCAATATAATAGTGAAGAAGTTTCACAGCTAATGGCACCGACCATGTGATTTTGAACACACTGTTTTTGATTTGATTCTATTTCTCTTTCTGCTGATTTGTTTGATCTATTGATTTTGCTATTAAAAACAATTGTGTGTCCTCACCAGGAAGCGTAGTTCACTCAACCTGCGTCCTGGAATAAACAACTCCCTTAACTTGTATGTCTGTTTGTCTTCTCAGATTGGCGTACAAACTGTCAATTTGTATGAATACTTTAAGGACCAGCAGTCTCTTGCACCAGCTTTACGTACGGTCTACTTTAAGTTAGGGTGCAAAATCAACACTAAACCATATGGTGAAAAAAGTAAGTTTCATACTACGCTCTGTCGATGTTTGGTTGCACCACAAATCAAATTTATGGTTTCACTTCCCGTGGCCAATGTGTGAAAAGCACTTTTCTTAAAGCAGTGTGTCTCTCGTCAGTTTGTCTCTCTTGCTTTTGTTAGTTCCCAAACACCAACAAAAGGTATGTAAACTAGGACAAAGAATGAGGATTAGGCAATAACTACAAACCTTAAACTACAGCCAGTCCAAAGTAACAACCATGAGATTAAGTGGTAAAACCGTTAACTACAAGATAGTGTACCGTTTACATGACACCTATCTGTCAAATAACACACTGGCAAACTGTACATTTTTAGGAGTTAATTAGAAAGTTATCTAACCTCAAATATTTACTTGCCCACACTAGGTTATTAGTGTCAAATGGCAAGTTTAGGTCTCCATTAAGCTTCCAGCTTTGTTAGCCCTGTAACAAACAGTAATGCTGTGGTAACATACTGTTTTAAGGATCTGGCCATGTCTGACCGTAGACCAAGAAACAAAACCTGGAGAAATCAAGTCAAGATGAAGAAATCATCATCCTCCTCTCAAAATATAAAGAAATCAAAGAATCACTTGAATTGAAATTTAACAACTTTGTAATCATTTGGCTGAAACAAGAAAAACGGACTTCACGGACACCATAAATGCAAAAGGAGTGGAGCACAGGGAGGTAAACCACGTGAGGAAGAGGTGGAGCGACTTAAAATGCAAACAGTTGAGGACTTTCCACCAAATATAAATCCCCGTACATGAGTAAAAGTACAGATGCTCCTGCTACTAAAAGTACAAGTCTTCAATTTAAATTTCTCCATGCCAATGTACAAATGAAAATAATAATAATAATAATAATAATAATAATAATAATAATAATAATAATAATAATAATAATCTTTATTTATAAAGCACTTTTCTAAAACATGTTACAAAGTGCTATTAATGCAATGATTATAAAACATATAATACAGATAATAGGATACATTGTAAAAGCAGGAAGAAACATAAGAAGATAAAATACAGTTAAAGGTCCAGTGTGTAATATTGAGGAGGAGGCTCTATCGACAGGAATGCAAAATAAGATCCATAACTATGTTTTCAGTGGTGTATAAAGACCTTACATAATGAACAGTTGTGTTTTTATTACCTTAGAATGAGACATGTTGCCATGATGATGTGATGTTTCTACAGTAGTCTGAGTGGACAAACTGCTCCACTGAGCACATTTTGTATGAACTGCACAAAAAAGGAAGAAGTAGTAGTAGTATTGGTAATTGACTGGTTTATTAGAAGTAATAAGAGAGGTGAAATTTGGACAAATAGAAGACCACACGTATTATTTAGCACAAGAGCCAACAAATCATGTCGGCCACCATAGTTTCTCCTGCACGCGACTTCTTAAATCTTTATTGAAAAAAGAGACAAAGTGTACATGGGACATAAAGAAATATACAGTTACTGCTGAATTTCCATTGATGAATGTGGAATTTTGGTCTAGCAAGTAAAAAGGCTGTTGCAGTAATCCAGGCGTGATAATAAAGGCATGTAAAATGTGTCCTTAACAGTTAACATTGATCGTATTTTAGATATTTCTAAGCTGGTAAAAACATGATGGCACAAGCTTTGTGGTGTGCTGCTCAAAACTTTGGCAACAGGCCTGATTTGATTCACCAGGGAACCAGCAGGTGGCACTATTGGCTTTGCCATTTGCTGGGACCCAATGACTAGGAGCTCTTTTTTGTCTGAGCTCAGCTGAAGGAAATGATTTGACATGCAATATTTGACATCACGGGGGCAATCGGTAAATGAACTCAGCATTCCAGGGTCTGTGGATCAGACGGGTGGATACATCTGTGTGTCATCAAGGTTAAACGTGAAAATAGACACCATACAAAAGTCCCGAAAGTAAGTATCAAAAGCAAAAAGCACTTTATGTTTGGTTCTGTTTGTCACGGGTTGACAACATGACAAACAGAATTTAAAAATACATCAGGGAAACTTTCCTATTTATTAAAAATGCCATTCCTTTCAATAATAATTCAACTTACTCAGTTATGTGTGTGTGTGTGTGTGTGTGTGTGTGTGTGTGTGTGTGTGTGTGTGTGTATCAGTGGTGGAAGAAGTATTCAAACCCTTTAACCTACTTAAGTAAAAGTACAAATACTAATGCTACACTGTAAAAATACTCACTAGTAATTTATTTTGAGGTGCTTGTAAGCAGTAAGTAACATTAACAAAACACTTATAAGACCTCATTACATGATTAATGATGTGAGTCATTGTAAGTAAGTGTTAATCAAAGCACATTTATTATTAATTATAATACACTTACTCATAACATTACATAACATAACAGCTCCTAACATTAATGAGCTTTAATAATAGCAAAAAACACATTAATTATTTGGCATGTGAGATATTTGTGAGCACCATTACTAATGCTAGTGATCAGCTCAGACAGGTTAAAGTATAGCAGGACAGACTGCTGTTTGAGTGGAAGTTTCATAGCATGTTCTTTTTGTTGCTGTGTTTAGTTATGAATGAAATATAAGTTATGAAATGTAAAAAAAAAAGTATTTTATTTATAAAAATATATACTTTAGACACAACTAAAACGCTAACTTTATAAAAAGAAATCCACATCTTTCTTTTATTATTCTTATAAACATTTATTCATCTTAATACAAACCTGTTCCCACTTTAGTTCCAGTTGCTGCAAAGGAGCATTGTTGATGGTTAATAAGTGCATAATAAAGGGTTTATTCATTCGAAATAAGACACTGTTCAGTAGGTGCCAATGAGCATTGTTTCTTTCTTCATTGTTCTTCATAAATAATCATATCTGTGAAGCTCACCTGCTCAGGAGGAAGCTTCCTTCAACCAATTCTTTTTTCGTTTCTGTCTGGCTACTCTCCTCCCGCAGGTGTGGCAGATTTCAGATATTTCCTCAATCTGTATCACAGCACATCTGACACACATTTGGATTTCCTCCTTCACACAGCGCATATCAAAGCACATACACACATATATTATGTGTATGTATACGAAATCTCACTTTTATTATCAATCTGCCATCGGTGCAAGGACAGAGTCAGCGATCTCCAGACATCATGGATTCATCCTCAGCTCAGTGAAAATTTATAGGCGACACTGTCCTGCAGCTGTCAGGTTTGGAAGCTGCATTGAAACATATAGCATGGGCTACATTACTGCAGTAATCACAAAAGGCAAAAACAACTGTTTAAGGGGGGTTGGGGTGGGTTCTTACCTGGAATTGTAAATATTACAATATATTTCCAATATTTATGTGTTATATCCTAGAATCTTAAAATATGATTGCAGACACCCCTAAAATGGACCATAACATTCCTAACCTTGTCTGCCTGCATCGCTCTCAGCTGCTCCAGTCCAGTGCATCACATGATCACATGCAAATGGAGACACTGTAGTAGTTAGCTATCGAGTTTCTTTAACTTTCCTACCTTCAGCATTTTGTAATTAGTATATCTTTAACTTAAAATGAGCTATGTGATGTTAGCTAGCTCATAGTCCACCCAGTCATTTTATTACCATTACAAAATGTCATATCTTATCTTTCTTTAATTGCTTGCTAACACTGGTGCTTAGGCAAGAGCAGTGAAATAGAGGATTAGTTAATGTAAATACATTTTGACATCAATAGAGAGTTTGTTGTTATAATTCACACCTTGTTGTGATTAGTCACACCGATGGAACATTCCTATCATAGTTATCATGTTGGAGATGACATGAATGTATCTGAGTGAGTTTTTGAATATTAGCTGTGGAGATTTTAAATGTGTTTAGACATAATTTCATGAACTGCAAAATGAACACATTTTGACTGCAAAATCCAAAGTAGGTTTTACTGGGTCGGCCTGATGGATTTTAACCCCTGGACGCATCACACCTTCCTTCCTTTCAGACTGCCAGCCAAGATAGCGCATGGATTCCCCCAATGCCTGTTGGTGCATGTTTGATAGGTACCTCGGAACCTTTTGCAGGCCCTGGTTTCTTGTTTATGCCTGTTGTCGCTAATTAATTGGCATCATACCCAGGATCATACCTGAATTTATATCTGTTCTATGTTCTATAGACAAATTAAAAATTTTCACTGAATTTTACAACAGCTTGAAAGCAAATGAAAATGCAATTGTTTTATTTTTTTTCGTAAAAAAATTCAGGCATCAAGGGGTTAAATTTTATTCGGGATTTTACAGGGAGCAAGTACAGAAAAGCTAAGACAGGACAAATATGATCTCTTACAGTAATCCAGCCTAGACGTAACAAATGCATGGACTAGTTTTCTGCATCATTTTAAGACAAGATGTTCCTGATTTTTGCAACATGACCTCTGTGAAAAAAAGGCAGTCCTTGAAATTTATTTAAAGGTAATGTCCTGATCAAAGATAACTCTGAGATTCCTCACAGTGGTGTTGGAGGCCAGGGCGATGCCATCCAGACTAACTATATCTTTAGATCATGGGTCACGGAGGTGCTTAGGCCCCAGAACAATAACTTCATATACTTGTGCAATGCAATGTAAATGTATGGTACAGATATATTGTATGTGTGATTGTGAGTTTCATATGTCGTTATTGTGCCGTATTGTGTTACTGCAGCACTGTTCTGCACTGATGCCCAAAAGACATGTCCCTCAGGGGATAATAAAGTTTATCTTAGCAGCCCAGCTGGGTTAATTCTGGTGCCTTACAGTCAGCAGTCACTCCGATCAGAAACCAATGTGTTTTTCAGTTATTCCCTGTTCTCATGTATGTGTTTAGCATAATTTGTATTGCCGTGCAGTAAAACACCACAGGTCATTTACATATTGGCAGTGTAGGTTACATATTTTCTTTATAAAGGCTAATGACTTCCCTTACAGGTGACAGATTCTGTAGAAATGCTGTGACACCTGAGTGATGAACAAAAGCGAATAACTAGATACAAGATTTTGCCTGTGTATCAATCTGTCATTTTCTTGGCTCAGTGCTAGGGTGTATTCCCTTCTTTTTGTCCCACCCCATAAACCAGCAACTGGTTTATGGGGTGGTGATGGCGCAATGGATAAGACACATGCTTTGGGTGTAGGAGACCTGGGTGCGATTTTTACTGCGGCACTTCCACCGATGTGTCTTTGAGCAAGACACTTACCCCGTAGTTGCTCCAGAGGTGTGTGTGTCGACCCATTTATGTAGCAATTGTAAGTCGCTTTGGATAAAAGCCTCAGCTAAGTGATAAATTATTAATTATTTATTCACCCCACCAGTTCATATGAAGTTGTTTTTTAGTAAGATACTTTTGAGATCTAGCTGTCTCCAGCTAGTTTTTCCAACGTTACCAATTCTTTTAATGATATAATTCATTAAATTAACACTGCCTGGATCTGGATAAAATTAATGATTGAATTAAGAAATGAAAAATTATGACTTTTTTTAAAGTTCATTGAAGATTTTGCTGAAACTGATACTTGTCCAGTATGACTCAGTGAGCTATGTAGATACTGTGGCTTGCAGAATAATAATTATGCATAACAACAATCCTGTTTAAGGTTTTATTCTCCGGATCCATAGCTTTTTGTTTCAGTGATGTCTTTGCCTAAGTGGCCTATACCTGTGCGTGATGATTTCTTAACTCATATATACTTATAGGTGATATATTTTTAGAAATGTTGTGACACCTTAGTGAAGAACAATTTCTCGATTTGTCAATCTGTCATTTTCTTGGCTCAGTAGAAGGGCACACTGCCTTCTTTTGGCCAGTGAGGGAAGTTGCTGTTTCATTTCACAGATTTGACTGATGAAAGAAATTCCACCCGCACGACAAGTTTTAACAAAGAGCCAAAAGTAAACTTAATTTGAAATTGTGAGTAGGAAGAAATGAAACAAAAATTAAAAATAGGTAAATAGATGGTAAAATACAATCTGGTGATTATGTTACATTTTTCCATAGTTCACAGCAGTGGTCTTAAAGCTAGCGTAATTTTATTTCAGAATTATTTTTTTTTTGGTTTCATTCTCCATTGTTCTCATCTCCTCCTTGACTCCTCCACGTGCATCTTGGGTAGGAGAGACTAAGCAGCATGCGAGGAGCCAAAGAGGCGAGGAGGTACAAACTGAGAAATGAGAAGGGGGGGCCGTTGTCGTAAGAGGTCTAAACAACCGCAATATCTTGATTTTAAAATGGCCTCTGAACTCTGACCTTTCAATTGACACCTGAATCGGCCCAACAGGAGCTTCAATGTCCTGTCCACAGCTTACAATAACCAACGAGAGCCCCCGCTGTAAATAAGGGCCTGCCCCTATTACTTTGTGGGTGGACCAAGACATTTGCCACCAATTATGCTTATTACTGGCGCTTCATGTAGCCAATAAAATTCAGAGAATGACAATAGCTTCAACTACAAAGTTTATGTTCAACCTGCAAAAACTTATGTTGCACAGTGGAATGCACAGATCAAAGCACTCGCAATCTTTTCTATGAGCACTACGTGACTGACCTCTTATCACTTCTGTTCTGTATGGCCTCCTGGAATTTAATAATGGCCAATGATGTGACTCATACGGGATGTATTTTTCAGAAATGTTGTGACACCTTAGTAACAACCAAAACCAAATTACAGCTAACAATTTCATCTCTATTTCAATCTGTCATTTTCTTGGCTCAGTACTAGGGCATACTCCCTTTGTTTGTCCCTGTGAAGGAAGTTGCAAGTTCATTCCACAAATCCGAAAGTGCGTGTAAGCGAAAGAGTCGTTGCTTTAGTTATAATTAATTAAATAAAAAAATAACTGCACTATAACAATGAAGAGGGAAACAACCGCTTATGAGCCAATGCTGGAGCTCAAAAATGTGTTTTGCTCCTCCTTCAATTACAGGTCCTTGCAAATCACTGTATTGAAGGTTTTCATAAAAAAAGACATAAGCTAGTAATCATGTGACTCATAAGTATAACCACAGAAAGATGCAGCAAATATGAAACATGACCCTACAGTAAATTTAAAAAATGGTTAGTCGTACTCCTAACAAGATATGTCTAATGCTTTATTTTATATTTTTCAGCTTATTCTTTTTTTATACAATTTTAATTTTCAATTTCAAAGTGACTTTATTGGCACAAAATAAAAAAGCGTAACAATACATTAAAAGAAAAGAAACCAACAAATATAACAACCATAACAATACTAACGGTGTTGCCTTAGTCCACTGTGATGCTTTTATATTTGTGTTGTCCTCAGGTTATGGCATTTAAGTGTGTTTTTAGCAGCAATTATTTCACATTTTTGTGTTTCACCTGATACTTATGGAAGTTTTCTTGTATTATTTTTGGTCTCAAATGTGGAATAGGTTTCAGTAATTTAGGGGAAGTAGTTTTCTCTTAGATCTTTGTGTTTTTCACATGTTGTGAGAAAATCTTCATTCATTCATTCTTCATTTTCTATTTCCTGTGATGTACAAAGTGGGCATATCCTTTCCCCTCTAGGAAGCCAGGTTAAGTTCACTCAACCCAATCTACGTGGTCAGGTAGTTTTTTTTGTTGGGTATGTTAATAAGGTAATTTTCTGATGTATTCTGTTTAAGGCCAAATAATGCTAAAAATGCTTTTTCAGAATTTTGAAATAATGTTCAGTTTGGTGTTTCTCCAACTTTTTTAAAGTCTAGACCACATATTTCACTCCCTCTTAGCCTGCTTCCCGGTGGCATCCAGGGGATGTGGGACTAACAATTAATTTGTGTTCCCAGGGTGGAAAGTCAAACAGCGACACAGGCTCAGTTTAACATAAATTTATCGTACGAAAAAGGCAAACAGAAAACTTTCTCCACTGGGACGATTAGGGGGACAACTAAAACAAACCCTGGCTAAAATAAGGGACTTTAATAACAACAAAAATTAAGGGGGGTCTGTAAAACAAAAGAAAAGACACGATTAGTATGCACCATACTTAATCTACTGCCCACCTGAAGAACACCCCACCCCCAAAACAATCTATAACCGGCGGGTCTGGCTCACCGGAGTCCAACCGGGACCAAGACCGGATGACCTGCTACTTGAAGCCAGAGGCGGACGCCGACGGACGCAGGCACAGCGGCCGCCACTGCAGGAGCTGGTCCTTGCTTCCGCCACATCTCGACTGCTGAATATTAAACTAACTTCACCCCGGTCGTCTGCTTCCCCGACACGGCTTCAACACAGCCCGATAGGTCACAGCACACGTCGGCGAAAAGACACCAACCCGACACTCCAGCACAGTCCATGCAGCAACACGATTTCCACAGCAGTTCTCAGTACACACGCCACAGACACTCAACTCCTCCCCTGTCACCAACCTCGAGGGCTCCTCAGCTGCAGCTCTGAGAATTGTGTGGCGGGAGCGCGAGAGGGCGCGAGAGAGAACTCCCAGAAAAGGGAAAAAAAACAATCCCAGCACAGGATCTTATGGGTAACACTCCCATAAAGTCAATTGGGTATAGGGCCGATGTGAATATCTTTAGTCAGATCTTTATTGCTATATCTATTTGATTTTTTCTTTGGATGGCATAGAAAGTGCCGTGTAAGGCCAGGTGTTGCAGACTTCTTTAGTGTTTTTGCAAATTTGTATATATACTGAAGAGAGTTGAATTCAAACTACCACCCTGGCGTAAGCCACGCTCTTGTTAAATATATTCTGTATGTTTATTACCAATTTTCATTTTTTTGTCGTATACATTGATTTTATGATGTCATTTGTTTTCCTTCCATCTCCACTCTGAGTTTATAGAAGAAGCCATCATATCAGTTTGTATCAAATGCTTTTCTAAAGTCAACAAAGCCAGAGTAGATTTTTCATTTATCTTTGTTTTCATTTAATTCACTTAGTGATAGAGGGTGTAGGTCGGTTGTGCCATAATTTGGCAGGAATCTAATTTGACTTTTTCACTGGACGATATGTTCACTGAGGTCGTATAGAAGTCTCTTTTATTACAGGGGTGCACATAACTTTTTTGATCCGGTTCTCAAGGGAGCACCCGGAGAGGCTGCTTGGTACTCACACTTTATGCTGCACACAAGCTGTCGTCATCACTTTCCTCCTGACTGCTCCCCTCCCTCTCTTCTTTTCTCTCAAACATGGTAGATGAGGATGTAGGCCTGCTTCTTTCATCCTGGTTAAGCCCGCGATTTACTGTTTGCATCCACAAGTCAACAGCTGGCTTTTGGTCAAAAGTGTCTGTTGTCATCTTAGATGGCCCTACTAATTATACACTGCAGATAAGTCATATATTCAAATTCAAATATAGACACTTGTGGTAATCCCTTTCTGGGATTTGGAGATTGAATGCTCTCAGAGATGGTACTTCTTGCTCTGTAATAGGAGAATCCAGGTGGTTTTACTTGTATTTAATAGCTTTTTGAATTGTTATGCATTTATCTTATATGATGTTTTGGTCAGTTTTTGGTGATTTTGCCTTTGTTATTTTGGTGGAACTATCAATATCGAGTTTAATTTGGTCTGCCTCTGACGCTTTTTGCTAGTTGTCTGTGCTGCCTGGTTTCCATTTATAAGCTTTAAAAATGCTGTGTAGATTACTGGGGGTGAAGAATTATGCCATATTACTTCCCTCTTCAGGTACTGTGTAATTCTACTCTTCTCGGATAGAGGTTTGGAGGGCTGACTGAAAAAGCTTGAAGGGACACTGAATTTAGATTGGACATGATATGTCCACTTTACAACTGCCAAGAGATAAACCATTATACAGAATCTTCTTTTAGCCTTCCAATGACTATATACAGGCCCAAGGCACAGCAGAGCTGTAACAGCTCCATGCCACTTTTATTGATGATCTGATCATCGTTATTTCTGGGGGGGTACATTGCAAGTGTTTTAAAGTGTATTTTCAGTAGGCTGTGTGAACTGGAGGCCCTTTTGTTTAACAGGTAGCTATAAACAACCGGGATTTCTCGAATTCAAAATGGCCGTTCCCAATCACTTTTCCTTGACCTCGATGGAAAACGTCTTGAGGTCATGGAAAGATGTGAAGGAGAATTCACAAGGACTTAGGAAAAGATGACCGCAGTGCTCAGAGAATCCGACTGCTCTTTTCTAGGCAAAGTAATTATGCTTCAGCGGATGTTACTGACGTGACCTGCCATGATGAAACTACAATGTTTCCAAGATGGACTACAAAAAGCGTATCTTTGACACTGCATGTTGTTTTAATGCCATAT
The DNA here is from genome assembly GCA_029875015.1 of Lepomis gibbosus. Classification (NCBI taxonomy): domain Eukaryota; kingdom Metazoa; phylum Chordata; class Actinopteri; order Centrarchiformes; family Centrarchidae; genus Lepomis; species Lepomis gibbosus. Next base: position 7,171 of record JAPMOB010244638.1, on the reverse strand, counting down.
AAAGGTAGACAACACGGTGGAATACTACTTCATATCCAAGATAGCAAAAAGGACGATAGGGTAGCCTACCAGTCACCAAATAATGGACAGGGTTGTCACATTGACAATGCTTGCTCACACTCACCCTCCTGCCCACCCATATTTATCATCATGAATCCGAAATACCCACAGAACGACGCACAGCTTTGAGTTCACATACGATTTTTACCCAATTTTTTTAAAAAGTCACTGTTAATAATCTGGTGGGCCGCCATAAATAAATCAATGTGTGGGAAACACTGAAATAATAACAATAATTATATTTACTGTAGAGGTCATCCAGCTCTATCATTGCCTTTATCAAGGTAAGGGTGTCAGCATTTGTAACTGAAGTAAAATTAATTAATTCTTTTGCTGAAGGCTGGCAATACATTGGCCAGAAGTAACTAATGCAAACTGAGCATTTAATTGAGCTTCCATGCTGCAACTTTTTGACTGCAGCCCTGAATCGGGCCACTAGAAGCTTCTGTGTCCAAGGCATTTGCAATTAAATGTGCTGATTATTGGCACTTTGTGTTCAGACTTATGTTACTCAGTGCCAGTAAAACTCACAGTGATTCTGACTGTTGGGTTGTAAACTTCAGAGTGTTATCATTCAGATAAACCCAAACCATGCATTTACTCCAAATGATTCAATAACAGGATTCAGTTTACGTTGAGTATGGCTTGGATAGCTGTTTTAATTTTACAGGAATGGTAAAAGGTTAAACATGCCCTGACACACTTTCTCTTTACCCACCAAAATTGAGAAACATCACACACAGGACACAAGTTAAATCAATGAAAGGTTTTGTATTCTGATCATTGTAAAGTTTCTGATAGAAATTATACAAACTACAATAGTCTGTCAGAATTTAGCTATACATAATTACATAAATACACTTTGTATAAATAAGAAGATCAAAATTGCACTGTTTTGACATTGACATTTAGTACGTGTACCATGAGCTTTGATTAAACTTTATGCAGTGGCTCATGGCTGCATGTGTTCCTTCATTTAATTTGTTCACTTGTTTCCTTTACAATATGCTCACTATCGAGCTGTTATGTTGCTGTGCTATGTTATGCTGCTATATTTGCAAATGAAACTGAAACATGCTTTTGAAAGTTACAGAAAGGTTTAGATAGCTTTAAGCTAAGTAATTATTTTTAATCTAGTGTCACGTTATTGTTTTTGGCTCCACATCAGTGCACACTCCCTTCTTTTGACATGTCAAATAAATAACTGCTGCATTCCACCTAAGTGGAATGGAACCAGCGTGACAAGTTATGACAATGAAATAGATAGTTAGATAGATTGAGGACTGGTGCTGAGGGAAAGCTAACTCTTCCTGCAGAGTCTACTGAAACTTAACATGAGGGATGTTAAGGCATGCAGATGTGTGGCAATAGCATTGAAGTTCCTGATTGAGCATCTAAAAAGTTTTAAAACCCCAGAAGTCATTTAACCAACTTACAACTGGTGGACTTAGCCCACTGATGAAACTGGCATTTTTAAGTTGGACACAAGTTTCCTCAGGGTGTGAATTACACAATCGGAGGGTGGTAACCTTTTTTTCCAGATCATAGGAAAACCAGTACAGTGCAGGTGTGTGCTTCAGTTAACTAAAATATTTCAATGCTTACAGTATCCTTGCTTATTTAACTAATGTCTGCAGTCTGTGGATGGTATAAATCAAATTTATTACACCAGTTCATTTGTGCACCATATCACACTACAACACACTAAGTATTCTAGAGCAAAACTGCCAACCAGTCAGACGTGCACACAACAGCAGACCATCATTTACACAGACCCACACAATGCTGAACCAGAGCCAAAGACACTATTGTAAAATGCATAATCATCTTTAATTCTATAATGTCAAGTTTTAAGTTTCAACTTACTCTATTTTTCTGTCAGAATTTGCCTCCTTTTCTTCATGCAGTCAGGACGTATTAATAATATTGAGGGAACATTGCTTACAAGTGTGCATATGCACGTTTTATAAGTCTGAATATTTTTTGGCGTACGCCATTTCTCGCTTTTGGGCGCACGTATACTTTCAGTGAGGATTACACACAGTTTTATAAATGAGACCCCTGCACTTTGTGTCCACTTTGGATGTTTAAAGGGCTTTATAAATAAATTTTGATGGATTCATTGATTCAGTTTGAAGCATATCCTGGAGAATGTCATTGGCCAGGTCCTTAAACACTGCTGGAGCATTAGTGAGACCAAAAGCCATGTCAAGTACTCGTATGACCACTGGGGGTGTTAAATGCAGTTTTCCACTCATCTCCCTCCCTAATCCACACCAATTGATAGGCATTTCTGAGGCCTAACTTGGTGAAGATTGGTGATAATCTTCAGCTAAGTGCAACTCAGTGGACTTGGTCAAGAAAACTTGCTGAAGTTCAAACCGAGCATCAGAATGGGGAAGAAAGGGGATTTAAGTGACTTTGAATGTGCCATGGTTGTTGGTGCCACACATGCTGGTCTAAGTATTTCAGAAACTGCTGATCTACTGGGATTTTCACACACAACCATCTCTAGGGTTTACAGAGAATGGTCTGAAAAAGAGAAAATATCCAGTGAGCGGCAGTTGTGTGGACGAAAATGCCTTGTTGATGTCAGAGGTCAGAGGAGAATGGGCATACTGGTTCAAGATGACAGAAAGGCAACAGTTACTCAAATAACCACTCGTTACAACCAAGGTATGCAGAATACCATTTCTGAAAGAACAACACGTTGAACCTTGATGGGCTACAGCAGCAGAAGACCACACTGGGTGCCACTCCTGTCAGCTAAGAACAGGAAACTGAGACTACAATTCAGGCTCACTAAAACTGGATAATAGAAGATTAGAAAAACATTGCCTGTTCTGATGAGTCTCGATTTCAGCTGTGGCATTCAGATGGTGGGGTCAGAATTAGGTGTAAACAACATGAAAGCATGGCTCTATCCTGCCTTGTATCAACTGCTGAGGCTGGTGGTGGTGTAAAGGTAAAACTGTGATGAAAATTTTCTTAGCACACCTTGGGCCCCTTAGTACCAAAAAATGTCCATCCCTTTATGACCACAGTGTACCCATCTTCTGATGGCTACTTCCAGCAGAATAATGCGCCATTTCACAAAGCTCAAATCATCTCAAACAATCCAATACAGCACTTTTGGGATGTGGTAGAGCATGAGATTCGCATCATGGATGTGCAGCTGACAAATCTGTGGTAACTGTGCGATGCTATCACACGATATGGACCAAAGTCTTTGAGAATTGTCTCCAACACCTTGTTGAAAATATGCCACAAATAATTAAGGCAGTTCTGAAGGCAAAAGAGGGTCCAACCTGGTTTTAGCAAGGTGTACCAAATCAAGTGATCAGTGAGTGTATGTTCAAATGAGCAAAGCTGACCTCTAGGAGATGATATACAAGGAATTAAGCAAGTGGTTGATGAGGAGACAGAGAGTTGGCCTAGGTATTGTTAAACACCTCCTTCAGGGAACATTGGACAGGTCTGGAGACTCAAAGCCAGCTGATACCGCAGAGGAATGAGAATCTGAACCACCAGAAGGCACCGGCACTTCAGAAGGGGCAGGATCCACAAAACCATTATATATAAAATTATAACAGCAGGTTACAGCAAACTCTTTACCCTATTTAATAACCTCACCAGTGGACCTGCCCAGAATGAGATTGTGATTACCTGAGATGAGGAGCTGTCCAGGCTGGATGCAATGAGTGACTTTACACAATAGACCAGCAGTCTGCAAATAAGTCTGGCATTGGGCCAGTTTGTCTTCAGGTAATTAGATAGCAGGCCAGAACAGAGGCTAGTCAATTTGTCATTTATAATCCATCATTTACAGTGTGCTTGTTGAGCTCAGTCACTAGGCCTAGTGCACAGGACTCCTGTTCAAAGGGTTGTGTGATCAATTCTCAATTGCTGCTGGTATTATTTTTCTCCCTTTTCAACATGTTGATAATGAAGAAACTGTTTTACATGTTCACAATTAACCATGTAGCCTCCAGGATTGTGTGCCTCCCAGCAAATGGTTCACAATAAATGGACGCCAGTTTTCATTTCCCCAATATCTCCAGGCAGAGGAAATGTCTGCGTTACTTATTCAGGGTATTCTGATGTTTTCTGACAGCTTTTTCAGAGGTGTATCATGCAAGCAAGAGACTCTTTTGAATTTCCTTCAGAACTTTTCAAAGTAACACTTCTCAATTAAACACAACATAAAGTACTGCTGCAAAGATGTTCTTGCGCTTTTATTTTGTAGGCACAATCACTTAAGAGGAAGTGATTATTATGTGAGCAACTTTTGCTGTAATGACTGAGATTTGTTTCAGCACCAGTAGCTGTGTTGTATATTTTGCTGGTATCAAAGTATTGTGGCCATGGGCCAGATATTATTGCTGGTGGAACAGCTGACCACTGCACCGCTAATCACCAGACAAGTCCATCTATACCCCTGCTACTGAGCAGGCCTCGTTTGTGTCTGATTACTTGACCCTCCCTCCCTTTCCCTTCCTTTCATCCATTCAACTTCCTCTCATTCCTCATATCTTATTCCCTTCATCCCCTCATCCCTTCCAATTTACCCTGGTGCACACCTCTCTCATGTCTCAACTAGGTACCGTCTGGGGGGCCAGTAAATTACAATGAAACAACTTCCAAGACTATAAAGTGTGATCACATGATTTTCCAATGAGTTTTTGGAACATCCACATGTGAAATTCAAGTCTGTTCAGTAAGGGTTTCTAAGAGGGGGAGTGAAATATGTTGCACATTTCCTACCAATAAAATAAACAGTTGTCAGTTCATTATACTTTATCTTTACTTTACTTTATTCATCTCTTAATTTTAATACTTGATGTTTATTGTTAAGAATAGTTCAATAAAATATAATGCTACATGATATATAGAAGGCTTTAAATAGACCCAGTGATCTGTGATCCGTATCAGCCGAAGCTGCTTCCAGCAATTGGTGGATGAGCTACAAAAATCCTGATTGGAACACTTTTACTACACACTATAATACATTTCATTAAAACAATTCATTCAGTGATATTTATGATCAACATTAGCTCTATCATACCTAGTGCTTGTTAATTACTCTGATTGGTAGTGAACTATATGCACGTTATATATTGCACATATGGAATGCACATTCACCACGGGATGATAAGCTGAAGATCAGGTGTCACACTTTGTTTTCAGAGCTCAGTCTTCTTTCTGTTTTTCTTCTGAGAACTTCTTCCCTCCTTGTGGAAGGCTTTCCCATCATGCTGCTCTGCCCACTTCAGGGTGACTCCAGTCATTCCTTCCTCGTTTACCCTGGCCTGAAGCTGGGAAACACACATGGTAGCCATTCTGTAACAGCCAGTGACTTTGTAAGGAAAACCATACAATTCCTACAAACAAGCTACACAAAGGCAAATTCTAACATAATGCTTTCCCACAGATTGTTTTTAAAGATACTTTCCTTGACCTGCCTCTTAAAAAACCTGAGAGGGGTGCAAAGATGTTGCTTTGGTGTAATTGGTGTATTTGCCAGAGTAATGGGTCCCTTATGCAGTATGTGGAGGAATTTAACTATTTGGGCCTCTGGTTCGACTCCAACCTTACCTTTAAGATACACATTGACAATATCATTAGGAAAGTATATGGATGTCTTAACACTCTGTACAGATCAATCAATTGTTTTTCATCATCATTGATTATGCTGACATAGTTTACACTAACACCTTTGAGTTTAATCTCAGACCTCTTAATGTTGTATTCAATTCCCTTTGCAGATTTATATTGAACTGTCCATTGAAAATCATCATTGTCTTATGAATGACTCACTAAACTGGTTGCAACCTAAACCACAAAGGGATTAGCAATGGATTCTGTTGATCTTTAAATGTGTTTATTCCAATTGTCCTGCATACCTTAAACAGCACTTAATACCTTGTTGCTTGATATTACTTAGACACCACCAATGTCCTACATTTTTTACGGTACCAAGGTTATTTTCTGTTGGTGGTAGGAGAGCATTTAAATATAAGGCACCTCAAGACTGGAATAACCTTCCTCTTTTTTCTTTTCTTAAAACTACATGTTCTTGTTATTAGGGATACCGATGGTATTACATATAAATGGTTTATGTAGAAAATATACAGTAGTATGTATACAATCATGACTTTCTTTGTCATCATTTTCTTCGTCTTATTATCTTGATTTTCTTTGGACATTTCTATGTGAGATGTGACATTATCCTGCATGTTACATTTTGTCATAAGGCATATTGATAAATACGCATTAATTGTTTAATGCATTTGTCTGATTATTTGTCAATATACTTTAATATGTGCAGTATATTAATTGTGGCGGTAAGGGCAGGTAAGCGAGTTATTGTTTTGTATATATGTCTGTGTTTGTATTGTGTTTATGTTTTTGTATATGTACAGTGTGGTTAACTTTTGTGTCTGTACATAAATATATACTGCAGGACCCCCTTGAAAATGAGATGATACATCTTAAGGGGTTATCCTGAAATTAATTTAAATTCATTAATGTTGTTTCCTTGCCTTTCAACATGTGGGAGACATGTGGAAACATCCAATTAAAAGTTTCATATAATTTTTTAATGGCGAAAAAACTGTGAATATGTCCAGTTCACAAAAATTTTGTTTGGATGTCTAAAATATCAAGACTATTGAAGCATAATTTGGTCCATGAAGGGAAAACACAAAGAATAGTACATAACCAAACAACAAAATGCTGCCATTTTAAGTATTTCATGGTAGAGTTTTGAGACTTACCTTTTTCAGGATGTCTGTTTTCACAGCAGGGTCATTTAGATTCACAGAGGAGTTCTCCGGCTTTGTCCTCAGCTTAACCACCTGCCTCATTACTGGCTCTTATACACAGAAGGAGGAGAGGAGTATTATTACTGACGCCTCATTCATAAATGTGATTCAGCACATCTTACATGTTTGAGTGCACTCTAACATGAGTTACTCTAAAGGAAATGCAGCATTCTCTTACTGAAGGACAGTAAACTACTCACCAGCTGGGAGAACGCTGTAGCACACAAATGGGAACATACTATCACAGCGCATTGTCCTCCATTTTCCTGAACTCTGCAAAACTGCAA
>JAPMOB010244637.1:0-18581 GCA_029875015.1 Lepomis gibbosus | reverse complement strand
GAACAAGTATGTTACCATATTTAATATTTTGTTGGAAATCCATTGCAGTTGATGACTGCTGTAAGTTCATAAGCCACAGACCTCATCAGATTCTTGGTACCCTTCCTTGTGATGCTCTGTAAAGCCTGTGCTGCACCATCATCATTGTTTCGCGGGCTTATGCCTTCAGACTGACCCTCAGCAAATAAAACACGCTTGTTTGGATGAATGTTATGTGTAGAGTAGGGTTGAACAATTAATCAAAATCTTGTCAAAAACGCATTGTTAAAGACATTATGTGTCAAACTACAATTTTCAATTAAATATTGTTCTGCTGCAGAGATGTCCAACACATCATACTGTACAGATCCTAAAAAGTCAGACTTTAATCATTTTAATGTTTGTTTGTTTTTTAAGAGAAAATGAGAAGAATTCTGTAAAATAAAATTCCCACCGGTGTCGTAATTGCAATATCAGTCAAAATAATGGCAATTATTATTTTTTCAAAATCGTTCTGCCCTGGTGTAGACCTAAAAAAACATGTGCATGTTTACAATCATTGCTCTTCTGAATTGTCTTCTGGATAATGTGGGAGGTAAATTCACTCTGTATGGGCATGAACATCTTCAAACACCCTTGAAGCTAAAAGTCATCACCAAACCTTACTGTAAGTTCATGTTGACTTTAGTGTGGTGGAGTATAGAGCCAAAACAGCAAAGGGTCTCTTTAGGTATTTAAAGGCAGCACTTTTGTCGCCTTGTCCCATGCCAGTCTTTTATCTACCCTTTTTATGTCAGAGTTCCCAAAATTTTAATTAATTATATGGGGAGGTCAGCTTAATGCAATGATTTGCCTCTCATCTTCTTTTCCCCCCCACAGGAAAGAGTGATCTAACAGTTGATGCTCTTAAGCTGCACAATGATCTGCAGGCAGGTCCGCTGGAGGTCAGTGCAGGTGGCCGTAAAGATACCTGTATGGAAGAGGAGCCAGATGAGGCACTATCAGAAAGGACCTCGGGCACCTTCCTCAGCGGCCTGTCAGACTGCTCCAACCTGACCTTCAGAAAGGTGCAGCGCTACTGGGAGTCCAACTCTGCTGCACACAAAGAGGTAAGCATTACACTAAAGGTAGATTACTTATGCACACCCTGTAAATAAAAAACGTGCAACACAGGAACTACTAACAAATACATGCTCTATCAATTTCCTGTAGCTGTAACATTGTCACCTGATGTGTCTCTTAGATCTGTGCAGTGTTGGCAGCTGTTACTGAGGTGATCCGTAGTCAGGGAGGAAAGGAGACTGAAACAGAGTACTTTGCTGCTTTGGTGAGTGCTGCATTTTGTTTACTGTGTTCACAATATTATCAGATAAATTGTGTTATGTTACAGTGGTGATGAACCAACGTGTTGTGTCTGTAAATGAGGCATGCCGGTGTTTTTTGTAGATGACCACACTGGAGGTTGTGGATTCAGCAGAGTCCCAGGCCGCAGTGGCGTATCTCCTCAACCTTGTCATGAAACGGTTGGACTTTTAACAGCTTTTTTCCCCCCAAAAACAAAATATCAAGTCAAGACTTTATTATGTGTGACTGGAAATCTTTCTCACCTGATTTGTGTATGTGTTCCCTAGGGTTCCTGCTCCAGTGCTCATTTCTAAGTTCTCGGACACCACCAAGGCTATGATGGACGTCATGTCTAAACAGGCCACGTCTGACACTGCCTCGGCTCTTCGATGGGTGAGTAGATTTATTTCTTTGCTTGTTTTTTCATTTGATTGTTCACTGTTGAAAACTGCAGCAAAGATTGATTTTTGGCAGTGTCGCATCTATAGATCCTGTCATGCCTGGCAACTTTGTTAAGGAAGCAGGATGCATCGGTCTGGACTTACCCGACTACTCTTCAGGCGTACCACGGCCTTCTCAGCTTCACAGTGCACAGCAAGCCTAAGGTCTGTCTCACCAGCCCACTAGTAACTGCTTCATAAGTTCTTCATGTCGAATTTAATATTAAATGGTATGGTAAAATTGTACAATTTGTTTACCATTTAACTTTGTGTTTTCCTCTCAGGTCCGTAAAGCAGCACAGCAAGGTGTTTGCTCCATTCTCAGAGGTAGTGAATTCCTGTTTAGAGATAATGCCCCAACCCATCACCCTGCTGCAGCGACTACAGCCAAGTTCTGCATTAAAGAAATGGAGCAGGCAGGAGGTAAGACAACATGGCTTGGGGTTACATACAGCTCTATGTCCCGTCATGTACCTGTTTTTTGTTCCTACTGTGATGGAGAAAATACTTTATTCTGTGCTTTGCCAGTAAGTTGTAGTTTGTTGATTCCCCCCCGCAGGCAGCAAAGAGGACACCACCACACTTCATGTGTTGGGTCTCTTAAAGGAGTTGATGGGGACGTTTCCTCTGGGAGCTGTCAAGTCCTGTTGTGAGACTCTGCTGCGAGTGATGACACTCAGCCATGTGGTCAGAACACAAAAAATTCACAGCTGCAGCCAAATACCCTTTGTTCATCTACACTGATACTCCAAACTGTAATTTTTAATGACTGCTGTGTCTCTGGTTCTAGCTGGTGACGGCGAGCGCCATGCAGGCCTTTCATAGACTATTTAGCGGGAAGCCAAATGCTTCAACCCTCTCCCCAGAACTTAATGCACAGATCATCACGGTGAGAAAATACAAATAAAACCAATGTGCCAAAGTCAGTGTAAAGTGTGGGGTGAAATTTAATGGGCCATTTTTTGTCCTCAGGCTCTGTATGACTACCAGCCCAGTGAGAACGACCTGCAGCCTCTCCTGGCCTGGCTCGCTGTCATGGAGAAAGCACATGTTCACTTGGCAAAGTAATAAACTCTTTCCTCACAGCAGCATAACAAATCCTGTCTTGTTATTGTATATTTGCGTGTTTTCTAGTCAGATTAGCCACCAATCTGCATGCTTTTGTCTAGTTTGCAGAGTTCTCTGAGTTTGGGTCACATCCCTCGCCTCTTCTCTGCTGCCATGTCCTGCCTTTTGTCGCCTCATGCACAGGTGGTTTCTGCAGCCACCAATACACTAAAGGTAAATAAATTATCTTCAGCATATCCACATTTTGCTGTGTTTTTGTTTGTCAAGGCTCAGGGTCATTTTGTATTTTTAAAGATGCATCCCAGACAGGGAAGTCCGCAAAATCAGTAAATTTTCCGAACTGGTGAAGGACATTTAAGAGTCAGTTGGTGGTTTCAATTTTTTTTAGTGTATGCTGGATCCTAATTGATTCATGATTCCCTATTTCAGACTTTGTTGACTGAATGTGTTGCCCCTCGCATGGAGGAAATGGGCATGATCACTGCCACAGCCTCTGCAGGGAACCCCTCCTATGTCTGCAAAATGTTTCGGTAAGTTCCCTAACAGTTTGCCAGGCTAGTCTCTGTATTTTCCCTTTTTCTTTGAAGAAGCGACTCTTCTCCATTTTTCCCCTTTTAGAAGAGACTGACCATGATTGTGTATGTGTTCCAGTATCATAGAAGAAGGACTGTCCTATCGCTTCCATGCCTCCTGGCCGTTCGTGCTGCAGATCCTGGGCTGCTTCTATCGAGTTGCAGGGAAACAAGCTCACCTCATCATGGTCAAGGTATAGTCACACACCATTGTAGGTCACCGTCTGAAATGCAGAGAGAGAGAAGTTTGCCTGAGTCTTTGTGTTGTGTCCCGGACAGTCCCTGCAGTCTCTGGCCGGCCTCCGCTCCACTCCTCATTTCCCCTTCAGTGGCGAGTTGGACATGGCTGTAGGAGGAGCTGTGGAGAGCATGGGGCCTGAAGTTGTGCTGGGTGCCGTGCCTCTCAACATCACTGGCTATGAGTGAGTGCAAAATACCATGGACACACAAACACTATGGAGTGGTCTTCTTGTCGTTGTAGTGGTTTAACTGACTGTGTTGTTGTTTTCACCAGGGATGACATGGAGTTCCCACGCAGCTGGCTGGTCCCAGTCATACGCGATCATGTGAAGAACACTCACCTCAGTTTCTTTGCTTCTTATTTCCTCCCACTGGCCTCTACTCTCAAGCAGAGAGGTAAACCAATTTTGTAATCTTCTACTAGAGGGTCTGGTGATCCTTTTATTTTTTTCAAAATGTGTAATAACTGATGACTGTTGTTGTGTTGTAGCTGAAGAGTTGGAGCAAGAGGGACAAAAACTTCAGGCTAAAGTCTACCAGACATTACAGCTACAGGTAACTCTACACTGACTTGACTTTGATGTATTCACAATAAAGACATGCAGTGAATGAATTGTTTAAGAAGCACATGTATGTTCTTTCAGATCTGGACCATGCTCCCTGGCTTCTGTACATGTCCTGTGGACCTGCTAACATCCTTCAAAGGCATTGCCCGTGTTCTTGGTATGACTGTAAATGAACGGCCAGACCTGAGACTCATAGTGTGCCAGGCTCTTCGCACTATCATCAGCAAGAGCTGCTCCACCGGTAGGAAGACACGCATGTTCACAGAGAAATGATTCCTAAGAACTATCACAGCTACTTACTCCTGAATTCAGTTATTTCAAAAACCTGTCTTGTCTGCTTTATGTCCGTAGAGGAAGAAAAGGCTGAAGTGGGTCGCTTCTCTAAGAACTTCCTGCCCATCTTTTTCAACGTGTACAGCCAGCAGCCTGCAGCTGGGGAGTCGGGCACCTTCAGGATGGCTGTACTTGACACCATCAAGGTCTACTTAACTGTCACCGAAACACAGGTCAGTTAAGTTTCTGCTGCACAACGTTACCAGGGGAGGAGGACATGCATCAGAAAAACTTGTCTAGTCTTCTTTCATCCAGAACTGATCACTTTTTGATAGGCTGTCTGTGCTGTCATAGGCTGTATTTGTTTTGCGAGTGTGTCGCTAATCAAAACGCTCATCCTCAGATGGTCTGCACGTTCCTGCAAAAAGCCTTAGACAGACTGAGCAGCACGGACACCACTGAGTTCACACGGTAGGATGTGATTATGGATATACTGCTATAGAATTATGTCTGCCTTAATCAGTTACTTATATATCTTAGAAAAGATATGTGTATACTTATTCTTCCGTCTGTTTGCTTCCTTTGTTCTGCCTTTCTCTACATCTCAGGCTGTCAATGATGGACCTTGTGGTTGCCATGGCTCCCTCTGTAGATGAGGTCACCATGACTAAAACCTTTGAGCTGATAAAGCCATATTTAGAGGTAAGGGACATACACTGTGTGCTCAACGGCATATCTGTTTGTTAATTCAAAACTATTGAACCTAAGTATGTTTCTTGCTAAGTTTGTGTCTGTTGGTGCATTCTTCTTCAGACCAAAGAGCCAGGCATGCAGAAGAAGGCATACCGTGTGCTGGAGGAGATGTGTGGCGGAGAGAGTGATGCGTGTAGGTCTTTTGTCGTCGCTAATCTGGAAACGCTCAAAGCCGTCCTGCTCGAGACGCTGAAAAATGCCTCTTCACCAGCAAAGAGGGTGAGACCGCTGCATAGAGAGATAAAAAATAAACCAGACATTAGATGGGATCGTGTACCTTGATTTACTACGTTGTCTGATGAAATCTTTCCGTTTGCATTGCTTTCTCTCAGCCGAGACTGAAGTGTCTGATCCACATTGTGAAAAGGCTCAGCGAAGAACACAAAGACTTTATCACAGCACTGCTGCCAGAGGTACAGACACAGATAAGTGCCGGCAAACAAACACACACACAGTACACAGCACAGTACAGATATTTCTCATTTTCCTGAGGTTGTTCTCTCTTGCAGGTAATTATCTGTACCAAGGAGGTGTCTGTCGGAGCTCGTAAAAATGCTTACAATCTGCTGGTGGAAATAGGAAACGCGTTTGTCCGCTTCTGTGGGAACACAAAAGGTAATGTACTTCTGTTGTGTACATGTAAACACACATTTCTCAATTTGAAGATTTGACAAGTAGACTGTGAAGGTTTTAAAAGAGTAATTGAGTATTTCTGATACAGATGCCATGGAGCAGTATTTGGTGGTGGTATACGCAGGACTCACAGGCTCAGTAACCATGATCACCTGTACAGTGTTGGCACTAACTCGAATTGTGTTTGAGTATAAAGGTAGGCCTGCTGACTCTCAGCGATTTCCCGTTGGTGTTTTGAATGCTTGGAGTTGTAGACTAAGTGTGGCGCTCTCTTCTTACCAGACGCTATAGAGGTGTCCACCATGGAGCAGCTGCTCCACAACATTTGTCTGCTGCTGTCGTCCCGCACCAGAGAGATAGTCAAAGCCGCCTTAGGCTTCATCAAGGTCCTCCTCTTCATTATGGACCCGAAGACGCTGGCATCGCACGCCACTGTCATGGTAGGCATTATAATTATAGATGCTTTAGTCCATTACAAGACCACAATGTGCCCTCAGTTAATACAGATTTCCATGTGTGTTGTGTTCAGATGGAGGGAGTTGGGAACATCAAAGATGACGTGAGAAGGCACTTCAGAACCAAGCTGAAGAACATCTTCACTAAGTTCATCAGAAAGTTTGGGTAAGTAGTAATGTGTTCAACAATGCTCTTCAAAATATTTAACAGATCTTGTAAAATATTGTTTGTCTTCTTTTTGAGGAGGAATTTTTAAAAAGTGAGGAGCTATTTCAGATTAGTTTGGTTATTCCTCCTGGTTGTTCGGCACTTGATATGGAGCCTGATTAACAAATGTCTTTCACTGTGTTCTCAAAGGAGCTGAACGGAGATAATTGATTTTATGTGCTTTCTTGTTTTAACTGGGAGTTGATATTTGGGGATGCATCTGACAGATGCATGACAATTTGTCTGCTACCAGTTAACCAAAACAGCTTCATTGTAAACACAACTGATTAAAGCACTGTCCAGGGAAATTATTAAAAGATGTTAGCAGCATTTGATTAGTATTATTGCTTACATTAACAAAGGGATGCTTTGTTTAATAATGGAACCAGCTGTTTGTTGAGATGAACACAGCTGACTCCTCTTAAACTCTGATCATTTTGAAATAGAGGTTTGGGCTGAAGGTTCCACATGTCCACTTTTTTTAATGCTATTGTTATGTTATTGTACACGTTTTCTGATCGTCTTTCCCATTCTCGTGAACACAGTGTTTTCAATTTGGCACAAACCTCCTCTTGGACTCAAGGATGAACTGACTTTGGTTGTCAAACGGCCTCACAAAACACGTTATTGGCCATAACTCACATAAGAATTGATGCAGTAATTATAACAAGATTTCACACAGATGTTTAATGGGATACACCAATAAAAATTATTGCATCGGAATCACTGCCAGCAGTGTATTGGAGGGTGCCTATCTAATCGTGATCCTGTGAATGAGTTTCACCTAGCAGGTCAGAGAGGTTTTGCATCTAAAAATGCCAGGTGAAAACAAAAGAACCACATTTTGTGTAGCTATACTCTAAAAGAACCCATCTTTATACACTAATCAAATACATGGGTACCTGTTTAGCCAATACATCTACGATAATGAAGGAATACTACTGAAGGGCTATAATTCCATTTTTTTTATTTTTATGTTACACAACTATATTGATTTTAGATGTTACATTATCCTGCACTGTGTATTTTTGTGTATCTGCATTTCCAGTTTTGAGTTGGTGAAAAGCATGCTGCCTGCAGAACATCACAAGGTGCTTGCAAATATTCGCAAGGCAGAGGCTCGCACCAAGAGGCGGAAACAGGCCGCAGAGCAGCAGGATGACTCGGAGAGCGAAGAGGAGGCACCTAAACTGAAGAGCAAAAGGTAGATCACCGTTCCCAAACATAAACCTGTGTCTGAGCTCATTTTTTTGACCCATTTCCTTCTTTAAAAAACTTCTGCCCTCCTCCTTCTAGTATTGAGGACATCCTTGCAGAGTCTGACAGTGATTTATCAGAGGATGAAGGAAAGGCTGGTAATGCTAAGAAGAAAGCAGGCAAACGGCAGAAAGGGCGGGCCTGGCTCAAAGAAGGAGAGGAAGATGATCCACTTAACTTCCTGGATTCCAAGGTTTCCCAGAGAGTGCTAGGTAACAGATAGTTACTATGAGCCTGTACCAGAAGCGCACTATATTCTACAGAGGTATGTGCCAACTTGTTTTTTTTGTTGTTTCTCAGCCACCAACCCAGCACAGAAAAAGAGTGCCAAAAAAGTTGAGCACGGCTTCAAGGTGACATCAGACGGGCGGCTGATCATCAGAGAGGATGAAGAGGAGGATGTAAAAGACAAAGGTAAGATGATTCCTCTAGTTAGCCCAGCAGTCTCGTGCATTGCTTTACATCTGAACAGGCTGTCATAGTAACCCATACATTTCCCACAGATGAGGGAGAGATGAAAGATATTCTAGAAGAGGCTGGAGTGAAGAGTGTGAGTACTTCTATGTGACACCATTATTATTTTGCTTTCTTGTTACTGTGGAGACATTTTCATTGTTGTTTTTCATTTGTCATCTTTTTTTATGTCACCTTCAGAAAAAGTTACAAAAAAGGAAGTTCCAAGATGACGACTTCGAGGACATGGACATTGAACCCCAGCTAAAATATAAAGGTAGGATTGCTACTAAACATACTCTGAATTGTTAGTAAATCTGCATATACTTAAAGCTTGGATTGTAGGCAAGAGTTTGGGATTAATGAAGTCATTTGGCTCTGGAGTTGCAGTATGAATTGCGATTTAAACTAAGAAGCATGTTTGTTTATTTTTTCTTTTGTCTTAGCTGGGGGCTCAGGCATCCACAGGCCCCTGGGAGGAAAGGAAGGCATCGGGGGAGACTACAAGTCAAAGGTGAGTCCACTAGTATGCAGAAACGCACGCTGCAGGGGTTGCTGGTTAGAATCTATAATCCTGAGTGTCTATTCTTTAATCCTAACTCTCAGAAAGGAAAAGGAGATGTGAAGAAAAAAGGAAAGCTTGATCCTTACGCTTACGTCCCTCTGAAGAAGGCCCAGCTTAATCGCAGGTACTGGCAGCAGTTATTGTTGTTGTAGAGTTCCATCAACTTCTCAGACAAGGGTTCGCTGTTAAGAAAGAATGTGAGACCCTGACATGTTGTATTTTTTTGTGTGGTCACAGGAAGCGTGCCAAACTGCAGGGCCAATTCAAGGGCATGGTGAGAGGAGCCCAGAAGGGGGCGCTGTCGGGAAGGAAAATGCAGAAGAAAAAGGGAAAAGCCTGAAGAACACACACATAATACCCAATGGACTTTAAAGTGTTTCTCTGTGTGTGTGTGTGTGTGTGTGTGTGTGTGTGTGTTCATAAACATACTAAAATGTAAATATACACCTGGGATGTGTGTGTATGTCTGTGTGTTTCTGACAGACTATCATTGAAGGTGAAACCAGTTTGTTTTTAAACTGTTCCAGCTTTCTAAGCTCTAGAAATGCTCAGACTGACTTCAGACAGCTTTCACAACAGTCAGTAGTGAGTATGTGTGTGTTGGATGTGCTGTCCCTGCTGTGATCGATACTGATAGACCTAATAAGAAATCCTTTGGCTGACAAGATCACTCAACTGTAATCTTCTGTTTATGCATCAGATAAAACTCCCCCTTTTGATAAACATAAAAAATGTATGCTTGGACATGTAGAGTGTGTGTCCAGATATGTAGACAGACAATACGACTGCTTTTGGACAAGCAATGTCTGCTTTTGTTATGTTTGATCACTTGAGGGCGTTGTAGGCTTCTGGCTCACGAGTTAAGCCTAGTTTATACTACACGATTTTTAGCCCGATTTGCCGCTTGGCGAGCCCGGCGACCGTCAGGCTGTGACCGGGAGTAAATCAGGGGTTGATCGGCGGTCGCCAGTCGCTCCCTGACACATTTATGACACATCACCGAAGTCTGCCAGATATCTAGTATGCCAAATATCTGGAGAAGTCGGCCGACTCGACATCCACATTCAGCCAATGAGAGCAGGCTGCTGGCGGAGCAGGCAGCTACTTTTTCACCAAAACACTTATTACTCACCTCCAGCGCTCTCTGTAGCTCAAACAATCCCTGCTACCTGCGTGTGCTAATGCAAAGGATTATAAAGACCTTTGTCTTTATAATAACGGACAACAGCTGTTTTGTCTGTAGGTTCGTGTCATTTCCCGTTTCACATTTCACATGTTTTCTTGACAAAACGTGGTTTGGGGACCAGTGTGGGGTGACAGAGTCGTTGTCTGCTCGCCTAGTGTGTGTGACCCCCTGTAAGCGATCAGTAGACAGGCGATCAGAAGACAGCGAGAGAGAAGATATAGGTTATTATACAGGGTGAGATACATACTTACCGTTAGCCATGTGATTCACTTCCCCACATGCGTTACAGCAAAGTGAGTCATGAAGTGATGGACTGACCTCCTAATCACACACTTGTGCCTGAGCTCAGTGTTTCTGAGGAGGGGAGCAAATATCTTGGACCGATTCAGGACATTTTCAGACCTGGCATCATCAGCACTGAGGTTAAATGTATATAAAGTGACTGCAGAAAGTACTTAGACCACTTCACCTTTTTTACCTAACTTATGCTATAGATTTTATTTAAAATCGATAAAATGCTAATTTTCACTAAACATAACCCATAATAACATCTTATTAGTGATTTGGTTTGAATATATTTCAAAGCCATCGTAAGTACACTGCAGGACCTCTGCATCAGTTTAAATGGGGAAACAAGTGACGTGTTGTAGAAACATGACTTTGAATACACTCAAAAGCATCTAAAAATTTCATTCAATTGAATTTCATTCAATTAATTTTGCAGCCAACCTATATTAATGTCATGGCTGGATTATTACTGTCCTGATAGCAGTATAAGTGTAATTAGTATAATTAAATGGGTGCACAAATCACTAAATGTTGCATCCTGCAATATCCAACTAACTAATAAATATGCCGTTATGTCTCTGTTGCATTGACATCAATGTGTTTGTAAGCTGATTAACTGCAAGAAAGTCCTCCTGAAATATAATACCATACTTTTTCAAACACTTTTAATAACTATGAAAGAAATCACTGCCAGGCAGCACATAAAAAAACCCATTTTGTTTATTGAAGACAGACACAAAAAAGTTGTTAATAAAGAAATAATGCAAATGATCATTTCAGTCAGGAAATGCTGTATACAGGGGGAACTCTGAAGATATAAATCTTTAATGCAGTCTTTCAACTTGAGGGTCCTAACAAGATCGCAAATACATGAGATGCCATGCCACAATGCTTCCTTATATCCACCTCCATACCCCCCTCAAATACTTGAAAACCCAAAAACCCACCTAATACTAAATAGAAAACAGATGCAGACAGGGCTTGTATTAGAAATAAATAAAATATGGAGAAACTGCCCTGCAGTTGCAATAAGATCACTGACCTTTTAGACTGAATTTTAACTAGGATGTAGGATAAGTTTCTTTAGTTTAGAGAAGCTAAAGCCATGACCCAGTCTGATTTGTAGAAATCTAAGATACTGTACATTTCACAACCAAAGCCAACATTGCTATTATCTTTCATTACATGCTGTAGTTTTCTCCACATCGTTGCTTAACATTATTATTCTCCACTAACCCAAAGTAAACAGATCTATTTACCATCATCATTCATACACAAACTGTCACAATCAAACTTTCAAAAACACACATCCTTGTTGAATTTCCAAAAAAGGATAGCACTTACTCTTACCAACTGGATATCTAATACTGTACATACAGGCTTAATCAAGTAACTATATGCGTGTTTTGTCTATAATGTTTGTGTATTTTTAAAAAAAATTGCTATCTTAGATGACACTCAGCTGATTTTGATATCAGATAAATATTTTTGCTGTCCAGCAACAAAGCGCAGAGCTTCAAGTCAGAGCTCCTGCCTTTTAAGATTTTACACCTCTCTGCTGTCTAGGTCTTTGGGATGAAAGGAGGATATGGGTTTTTTGCAGAATGTACTGATGTACCAGTTGTTTATTGGAGGCCCTGTCTTCATCATCAGAGCCTGGGTGGGGGTCGAGATGGCGGGGGTCGTGGGGGCCCTGGGGGTGCACGAGTTGGGGGTGGACCCGGAGGGGGTTGGACCACGGAAGGTGGTATGCGGGAGGGTGGCATGGTGCGGGGCCCTTTCGATGGAGGCTTCGTACGGGGGACCGAGTTGGAGACCAGAGGTCGCAGTTCAGCAGGGGGAGGGGGAGGTGGAGGTGGAGGTGGAGGAGGAGCCGAGTGAGAGTGATGTGTGCGAGGTGGTGCATGGCTGTTTCGGGTGGAATCCCCATCTTTGACACGTTGAAAACTGATACAACGACCCTGCAAGACACAAAGCAGGCAGACGAAGGTTACACCACAAGACATCATCATTGCCAAATACAGATCAAAATGCAGTGAGTCTTTGTGCTAAATCAATGAGCTTCTAAGATCCAAAAGCCAAATTGGCCTGTGTGTTTCTTTGCCCAGTCCTACTGACAGAGGCATGTGTGTTTGAGATCCCGGAGAGCACACAGAGCTGCTTCTGTCTTCTGTCCACACCTGCACTACAATAGCTGTGATGCTAGCAAAGACAGACACTGACAAAGTTATCATACAGACAGACACACACACACACACACACACACACACACACACACACACACACACACACACACAGACGCTTTTGCAGTCTGCAGCTTTTCCCCATTTCCCCTCCTCTTCCCTTGGAGCCTCTGCTGTGACTCGGCCTCTCTTTATGCAGAACAGAAAGTGGTTTATGTCTCTTATGTGCTTGACTTGTTGGATTGTAAAGGGGATATTTCAATATCCCCACAAACAGGCCCCTTAGCATTTAACATAATTTACAAGTTGCAGAGAAGGGAACGCTTCTCTTATTGTTCTCATTGATAGTTTTCCTCCCTGTTCCCTGCATTGCATGCTTCTACACACGCACACACACAAACTCCTGTTTTGCTCAGTCAGTGTGTTGAAGGATGTAGAGTGAGTCTCTGTGTCACAGACCCTTGGTGGTCTCATTATAACACCTTATTAAACAGAGAGGCCCTAAAGTCATCCAGGGGCCAATAAGAGGACCCCGGCAGCAGTAGCTTTGTGACTGAGGGGGCTTTTGTGTGTGTGTAGATGAGGGGTTGGGTAATTGATTGGGGGCAGTACTGTTGGGGGAGTGGGGTGTGTGTGACTATTTGGGTCTTGTCGCCGGGCTGTGGTGAAAAGGCCAGTTTGTGAGCAGCCGAGCAGCAGTACAACACCAGAAACAGCATATGGACACAATGAGAACACAAGCTCATGAATATGAGTGTGTTTGTGTGTGTGTGTGACTGTAAGCATGCCTCCACCAGAACATATGGCCTGAATGAAACCTCGGCCTCATGAATAACACAGAGGGAGAAAAAGGTTAGGGGACTGGCTGCAGGACAGCTCCATGAGTGTGCCGAAAAAAGGGGATTTTTCCACTTTTAAGTAGATGATATGTACAGAGATGAGTTGTGTGAGAGGTCAGCAATGTGTCACTTGTCATGGTCAGTCTCCCTGTGTGCCCCTTTGGCTGTAATGTCTGTCACCGCTTTGCCCCCCCCCCCTCAGCGATTGTTTACTTCAAACCCTCAACTCCTTTTTAGGACAAAAACAAAACCCTCAAAACACCTCAAGCATCCCTCTTCACACCATTCCTCTGTCTAGCCTCTGTCTCTCCTTCTGAGCCCCAAGACTTTGCCCTTCCCTCACAAACACACACAGATACACGCACACATAAAGCAGATACTTTGTGGCTGTTTACAGGGACCTGAACATTTGTCACTAGTATAGTAAAGAAAACGGGAGAAAGACAAGAGAGTGGAGACACACATCTGAGCTGACAGCTCTGCCTGTCACCTCGCATGACATTACAGCGATCCACTCACATAAAAAAAATGCTCCATCTATGAAGAGTTAACACACCTCATAGACTACATATACTTCTCTGAAACGCAAACTACTTAGTGTCAGGATAACAGATTTGATATAGAGAGACTGAGTATTAGATGGTCTGTCTACCCAAATTACCAAAAAACATATTTTATATCACTTCCGTTTAGTGGTATCTAGATATATAGATAGTTAAAATTTTATCTAGTGAGGTTTTGAGACATCAGTTTCTGAGATTTTCTTCTGCAGACCATTACAATGGAGTACTATTTGTGCTCCTCAATGCATTATTTTTCGCAGCTTGGTTGTTCAGGATCAGTGAAAATGTTTTGTCTGATATAACCCCACAGCTCAGGTCAAGTACTCTTTCATTAACACCTATAACAGCTACCACTAGGAGTAGCAAAAGCTGGAACTTTCAACCATTCATTCATCATTTCCAGCTATCTATTTCAACTTCCATGCTCGTTTGCAATTATAATTCACAGCGCACAGCTGACTGGTCGGATGTGTGCATTGTGCAGCCAGCTGGTAGTTTACTGGTGATTATGACAATAAATATTATGAAGTTCAGCCTCACACAATTTGTAATCATGTTAGTATGCTCAGTTTTCCTCCTAAGTATAAATATGTGGATTTTTTTTTCAGTCATAATGTCAAGTCAAACTTTTGACTTGACATTATGACTGAGATACTCCAGTCTTTCCATATGTCACCTGACAACTGCAGAAGTACCCCATGGCAGACAAGTATGCCTGGTTGGAAATCACTTCCCTGGATAATAAAGATCTTGCTGTAAAGAGTTTTAACTGAGTGTATTTTCTATGGAAAGTCCTTATGAAAACTATTGACAGCCTTTCCTGAGAATTATCCAGAGTACCAGTGAAACTGTTACTTGAAACAGATGTTTCTGATAATACACTTTTTTGCATTTAAAAATTTCAGTCAATTAATGAAAACTGTGTGATAGGGTTGAAAGCTCCAGAACAAGTGTGTAAGTGGACCTCGAGTTGTGACTGTTGTCAACTGAACTGTCAACACTGTGAGCACCTCTAACAAAATGCCATTTGTGGCCACTGTATTCTGGTGGCTGATATTTGAGAGAGAGACACCTCACAGCCTAAAAACTGCCCGCATGGTTAAGAGGTAAGTTAGAAGATATTTTGAAACTTGGGTGAACTGCTCCTTTAATGATGGAAAGAGAAAAGAGGGTGAAGAAGGGGAGGTGCTGCTGCACTCATTTGTGCCGCCTGTGTATGCATGAGTGTGTGAGGACCGCGGATATGGTGGCCACCCTCTGGTCTGGTCTGTGTGACGGGGCCATCAGTGCCATCAGCTCAGGGGACAAAAGAAGGGAATCTTTTCTGTCACAATATGGCTCGTGGCCTTTCAACTCCCCATCTGTTTGTGTGACGCTCACTCGGGAGAGCTGACACACACATGCACAAGCACATACACAGCAGGGAGGAAACAAACAGGGAGTGTGGCAGAAACTGGCAGCCTGCTGATGGCCGTTTGTAGAGGCAGTGAAGTAGGAGTAATGCGGGGAGAAAGCAGGGCGAGCTCCTCCTGAGCTGCTGGTTAACAGTCTGCATTGAGGAGTCTGATCCACACTTGTTATCGCTGTGCTTTTCGCCACCTTATTGGGCTTGAGTGGAATCACACTCTGCTGTTTGTTATTCAGTGATGTTTGACAGTACTACTGTGAGGAATTGCCTTTGAGAATTTCGATCTGTGGCTGGCTTTTGTCAACAAGAGAAATCATTGTCATCTTTCATGTCTGCAATGGCTATTTGCAAAAGCTGACCCCCCCTCTTTTCTTTCCACGTGATAAGTAGCGTTTTATTTTCCTCAGTTAATGGCTCGTGAAGTGAGTTGTGGGGGTCATTGTTGAGTGGCTCTGTGAACACAGATAGTGGCTGACAAAGAATTGAGAAACCTCTGTCCTGACAAAGATGAACTGTTCAGCCTAGGAAAAAAAGAAGTCTAAGATGGGAAAAAAGGGATAAAACCATTGGTGATGACCACTTTTATAGACTCCTGATACAGTACACACAGTCACACTCGCACTGTTACACAGTAAAGATGAATCACACCATTCAAAGAACAAATCAATACATTTCACAGCGATATGGCCTCAGCGACGAGGGGAGACAATGAAACCATTTACAACGGAGCAGATGTTTCACCATGACAACCGGTATGATGATGAAAACACGTCTGTGGGGTTATGGGACACCATACAAGGGGTCAAGGTTAGATAACAGGGGCCGCCCCTCTCTCTCTTCTGTCACACACACTTGGCCGTCAAACAGTGATGTAGTAGTATAATAAGTGGTAATAAAGCACATTGAAATTTGCAGCTGCATTTTACAGGAAACCAAGCAAATAAATCTCAGTCTGACACAGTAGCTACTTTTACCATGATTATCACTTGAAGGTAGAGAGTGAGTGTGTAACATGCTATTTGGGAATGCGATAGAAACCCAGTCATCACAGGGAATTCTCATAGAAGAGTACAGTGCTCCTTGTGCGTGAACAATGGCAGCTTTGACGAGGAGACTGGTGTCAGTAGCTCATTGACTCACTGTGTGTGTGTGTGTGTGTGTAGAAAATCAGTACTGAGCTGCTGTGTTGAAGCTCTACATGTTGCTCACTGACACGTGTTGTATTTACGCAATGTGACAGACAGAAAAACAGAATGCAGATGCTCAATTGTCCACATGCAGAAACGGAAAGTACACTGTACCATCCAACTTGCTCATAAAGAGCTTTTAAGTGGTTGTTACCCACAGAACAATGTCCAAAATTACATATAATTACATTATTATAGTTTTGTATCAGTTGTTATGCCCGTTTCTGGTACATCTAACTTTCTAGTCATGTTTTAGTCGAATTTTAGTGAAGATAAAAGTGAAATGTGAGGGAACTTGAGAGGTGGACTCACCTGGTCTCCAGGATGTGGTCTCATCAGAGATACCTGGTCGTAACCTCTTCTGAACAGAGCCCACAGAGCATCTAACTTCCCCTGGACCCAGAAAGAAAAGAAAATATGCTAAACAATATACTCAAAAGGAAGATTTTCAAATAAAAACATAAGCTAAATACACATTTAACTACAGAAGGCAATTACATAAAAGACTGACCTTGATGGGCGTGTACCACTTCCTCTGCTGTGGGGGGTGGCGGGGCGGCTTTCGAGGCTTGGGCTCATACGGTTCAAATTCCTGCTCCGGCATCTTTACAACTGCATTTTTAGGTTTGTCCAGCTTAGCACCTTCCTCTGTGGACCCCTTCTCCCCCCACCGCACCTAGGAAACCATCCTTACAATGTATATTCTTTTGAGCGTTGAAAATGTGTGTTTGTGTGCATGCATACCTCCATGCGCTTGATGCCACCCACTCCTCTTCCTCCGTAATAGGATGCATCCACTGTGGGCCACCTCTTCTTGGGCATCCCATCATCATCATCTGAGTCCTTAGAGTGAGACTCAGTTACGAGACACAGCTCATGTGCTCCCACACATACTGCTATTAATATGAACATATTTATAAACAACACTGTCAATGAGAGAGAAAAAAACAAGTCTTACTGGTTCTGGGGGAGGAGGCGGTGGAGGTTCTTTGATCACCTGAAGATTGAAAAAAAACATCATCAGGGAAACAAAAATATGAATATGTCAAATTATTGATGTCTGAAGTTTAAGCTTACCACAGTGCAGCAAAGAGGCCAGAACCACCACATTAGCAGCAGAGCCAACAGCAGGAACACCACCAGCAATGATATTAGCACGATGGTGCCGTCGAACTAAACACAAACACAGAATGGCATGATTAATATTAAACTCAACTGAACGACAGAACACGAGAAATAGGTGAAAATGAAAAGTGAGAGTACTCACAGCCCCCTCTGATGACAGACACAACAGAGGAGACCTCAGAAAGGAAGGAGAGAAGAGGACTACAGAACCAAGAGAAAATAAGAAGGTTGAAAGAAAGTTTATTCAAATTAGGCAGCATGCCAGAGGGAAATATCAGCATGCGCCGTTGTCATGGTGCAATTATATACACAGGATGTACTCACACATTCAGTAGTAGTGATGTGAACAGAGCTGGTGATGTAGGAGAGACCCTCGTTCATGCTCACCTGCAGGTAGATCACCCTGCAAAACATGAACCTGTGACTGGTCTGAATGTCTGATACAGAAATACACACACTTGAGTGCCTGCTTTGGGCTACTGGTGTCGTTCTGGTTTTGCCTATACTTGCTGCCTAATAAGCACACAAACTTGCTGATATAGACACAAAGCCAAAGTCTAAAGACCCAGCGGGTTCTCCACCCGAAGAAGGAATCTCTTGTTTGGATCAGACCCAGACCTCTAATGTGGAAACCACAGACAGCTAAATGACTTCCTATTCTCCAGTATTCAGTGATGATATCTGCAGCTATAACTGCACATTGATAGGTAGGGCCAAGACAAGAGATGTGAGCAAACATATAGTTTTTGGTTGAGTAGATGACAGGATAAACTGTGTTGCTGGAAGCAAAGACTGTACAGAATGAGGTAGCGAAAAGGACAGTGGGATATACAGTTGACAGGTTATTCATAAAGCTCTTAAGAAATATGAACAAAAACAACACATGTTGGCTAACTAGGCGGGCGAGGGTGGAAACGTAGGTTTGGGAAAGAATGGAGAAAGGCTTCTTGTGCTGTTCTTATGGTTTGGGGTGGATGGGGGTGTGCTGGGGTAGGG
>JAPMOB010244634.1:0-17130 GCA_029875015.1 Lepomis gibbosus | reverse complement strand
AGACTTTGCTTCTTTAAGACTGTTTTGGAAGGAGTGTATTTGTGGGCGGGGCCAGAGTGGTTAATTTTACATGAGTAGAGTGCAAACATTTCTGTTGTCTAACGTCTACCTGCAGGTGGCAGTTATCGCGAGGTTAGTGACAGAGCTCAGATTGGGTGTACGTGCGTTTGCGATGACGGCAGCTGACTTTCGCCGACTTCATAGTCTAACATGAGCTGCAGGAGACAGCAGGGGCGGGGTATAAAAATGGCGCTGTAAAGTCGGACACATTCTACCTCCAAAGAAAAATGCCACGAGACCGGGCAACAGTGCGGTTCCAACTTTGTGCAGCCTGAGAAAAGCAACTGCGTCCGCCGGACTCGGCGCTCCCGCAAGTTTTTAATGTCATGTGTCCTGGTGACGTTTTGCAGCACCTGTGTGACACCAAAATGTGTGATCAGATTCTGTGATCCAAATGGGAAGTTAAGCGCCAGAGGCTTTGTTGGCGATGTGAAGTGGTTGTAGCTTGGTTGGGTTTAGGCACCAAAAGTAGTGGTTACACATCATTGTTTGGGTGTAGTCACAGAATCTGATAGGTCACAGATTTTGGTGTTACACCGGCTAAAGTCGGACACGATTTCTAACCAGCTTACCTTATTTTAAGTCTGACATGCATTACGTTAAGTCAGCCCTGCGCAGCGTCGCATGAAGGTAAACGCACCTAATGATTTTTTTTGTTTTTTTACTCCGCCCGAGCCCGGGGTATTATTATTTTTTAATAACGCAGGTTAAAGTACGGGAGATTTACGGGGAAATACTAATACGGGAGGACGACGGGAAAGAAGGGTAAAATACGGGACTTTCCCGGCCAAAACGGGATACTTGACAGGTATGGTTAAAGTGAAGGTGGCAAAAGCAGATAACATACTGGATTATTCTCACATCCAAACAACAAAACAATGGGTTGTTTCTCTGAGAATTGTTTTGTTATTTGAGAGAAATGTCTGAAGCAGGAATTAGATGGCCATTAAAATGACTCAGTAAATACATGACGTCATGTTATTTTTTTAGGGCAGGATCGTTCTCCTTTACCATTTCACTTGTAAAGAAATGTCAGAATGCATATCTAGTCCACTGTGCATGTTAGAATTTGAATGTGATTTTGTTAGCCTGCGTGTATTGCTGAAATAATGCGCTGACATTTATTTGGTGTTAAAATTCTTATATTAGGGAGCCTGGAGGGGTTTAACAAAAATAAATAGATTACATTTTGTTTAACCGTCAAAACCCAAACGTTATGGACATATTTCAGACTAAAATAAACCATGTCATACTCAAGTCCTCATTTTGTTTAACCTTTCATTTTCGTTCTACAGTGCAGCGAAATGTGTCTCACCATTAACTCAGTGCCAGTTTTAGACAGACCTCTGATCGTGGTCCTCTGAGTGATGCACTTTGTGACTCGGGGCTCCTGATTTGTGAAGCGATTTCCTCCCCTCTTAGTTAATGTGATCTGATGTGATTGGATGATAAGTCTCTCTGGAAAGATGTTTGATCTCTCCGTCTCGCATTTCCTTTGTTTCCACAGAAATTCCTAAGAACTTTTTTAGTCTATTTCCACCCAGTGGTTATCTCCAACAGAGATGTAATGTTGAAGACCGTGTCTGTTTGTTTTTCAGCAGGATATCTCAAAACCCCATTAACATATTTCTGTAGTTTATTGTGGAGTTTATTAAAACTACAAATGGTGTGCGGCCTCGGTGGGGGTATGCACTCACTGTGTGGTCTGTCTTTACATACTCTGCTAATTATTTCCAGTACAACTGTGTGTGTGTGTTGCTGTATAGATGTCATCCAATGATATAAGTCACCGAGTGCAGTCAGTTCCTATTCTCAGGACATGTCAATATCATCAAAACCTTTTTTCAAACCGTTTTCTTTTTAATCACATATGTTTAGTTTTTTGTCATTATGTGTGTTTGTGTTCTTCAGTTCAGGAGCAATTTGACTTTTCCACCTTGACAGGACACTTTTGGAGCGGGAAGATATTTTTAATCTGTTTATTTTCTGGAAAAAACTGATTAATCGTCAGGAAATAGTGCTAAATGTTCAGTCCCAGGGTCAACGGTAATGTCTTCAAATGTCTTGTTTTATCTGAACAAAAGCGGGCCAACCCAAAGATATTCAGTTAACATTTATAGAAATCATTGAAAAGCAGCAAATCCTGCAACCACAGAGGGGACCGTAGTTTTAAACATCCTGTCTACTAATTAATTAATCAACTAATCATTTCAGCTCCATTTGGTTTTTAGTGGCTACGACTGGGGGTGTTCGTGTTGTGGTCCTCACATGCATGTATGGAGTGTGAGTGTGACCCAAACATCACTAAATGTTAATCCTAAATGTCACGGTTTATTTTCAGCGTTTAATTATTGTAGTTTTTTTAATAATACTTTGGCTGCAGCACAGGCTGAACTTCTCCTCAAGGATCGCTTAACCTATGTTTTAAATTTCCCTAAATCTGTCTGAGCAGGACACCGATGTAACCTGATATTACAACAGAGGGTATCATCCAATAGAAACAATGTTATTATGTTATACACAATAAATAACCCATAAATAAATCTCTACTGTCTTTCTTCTAAAGTAATTATACGTCGCTGAGCCTAAAATTCAGTTCCTCTTTCTGGTCTGTGCAGCAGCCGCAGCAGTTGGATAAAAATGTGACGTTGCCTTAAATAGAATTATGGCACCTAACTATTTTTTTCTGTACTGGATTAAATGAATAGAATGGTTGTAATTAACTGCAATAAAAAAGACTTCACTGACCTCACCTTACCTGACCTTACCTGACGGTAAACTGAATTAACTGGCAGTATGAATTTGCGTTGTCTTGCTTCATATATATAAAATTAAAAGCGCTCCTCACTCGTTTTTCGGTTTGCTGCTCTGCTGACAGCACACAGAAGCTTAATTTTGAAGATTAGCCCCACCTTTACTGGAGGCCTTTGGCTGAACCTCAGGAAACCTGAACCAGCTCTACCACACAGTCTAACAAACACAGACGAGCCCTCCACCCCCACTACGCTCCAGTCGGTCCGTCTGGAGGTGTCTGCTGGTCTCGATGTCTCTGTTACTTGTGCTCACTCACATTCTAGATTTCTCCCATTTTCTTTAATGTTTGCTTCAGTTTTTACTTAGTGATGTTTTTCTGGGACAAATTTGTGATCATCTGTCATTTACTATTCTTCATACTTTCTCTGTTTCATCTTACATTGCAGTGTCTTCCCTCTCACCACTTTGTATGTGCACATCCAACCTAACCTGGTTCGATTGTTCTCTAAACTGGAAAAAAATGATTGCCTGTATGCTCCTATACCAATCAGGCTTTTGCATTTTATTCCTTTTTATTCCTGTTTCCGCTCTTAGCTCAAACTCAGGAAACTCCAGTAATCCTCAGCAATTTAACTTGTTAGCAGACCTGGAACTCCGGCAGTAGTGAGGTGTTCATGTGCTGCAGCCTTTAGACAGTAAAATGGGCAATCGCATTACAAAAACACCTGTGGGCAATATATCAATTTAGCCTGAGTGGTATGTGAACATGCTAACTACCATCAGAACTGTAACATGAGCTGAGAAATAAAAGGTTACAATGCTAATTTATGATGATCATGGTGTCATCCGCAGACTAAACAGCAGACTTCTCTCCATGTCTGGGGTTGCAGTTGTGGGTGCGGCTCCAGTGTTCAGGACTAGAGTGGAGGAGGTGTGACCTCCAGTTCGGACTGTCGAACCTGTGTTGAACGCTGAGCTGAAATCAACCAGCAGCATTTTGATGTAGGTGCTGTTATTTTAAGGCGTCTGAAGATAAGAGATAAGACTAAGAGGGGAGGGCAGTGGAGACGGCATCCGCTGTGGATCGGTTGGTTCTAAAAGCAAACCGGGGAGGGTCCAGGCTGACTGGGATGTTCTTGTACTTTATGTGCTGGGGAACCAGTTTCTCAAAGCACTAAAGCACTTTGTCAGAATGGCGGTGAGAACCACAGGGCGATAGTCACTTAGACTAGACGCTGCAGACTTTTTAGGAACCGGAACTATGGTGGCTGTCTTGAAACTGGGCTGGAAGTGTTTTCAACTTTATTATGTTAGTGCTGAAAGTGTTATTCCAAAAGTCACTCTTACAATTTACTTTTGGAGTCAGTGATCCACACTCCTCACTCTTTTTTGTGCAAGAGGTCAGTAAAGACCTCAGGAACAGCGCCAGGCTATGTTGCAATTTTGGCGTAGTGACAGCAGTGTCGAAATTACAGGTCATGGGACCCACAAAGACTTTTTACACACATATTGTAAAGAATTTATGACACAGAGTCAAAATTTACTCCTGGAATTATCTTACTTACTTATACCCATCAAAAATATAAAAAAATCTTCTTTTTTTGACCATCCGTGTATACTGGGAGTCAACCAGACACATATTTTAATTCTCAAGCTCCATGGACCCAAAATGCAAAAACCTCTGTTGGTGTAAGAAACAAGTGAGCATCTTTCACTGAAAAGGAACACAGTAATCTGTGTCTCCTGCATATATTTTGCATATTTTAGAATTCAGGTTGCTAAGGTGTTAAATAGGAGTTTATTACAGAACAGTAATCTGACTATTTGGTCAAACTGATCAGTAAATAACACAGTTGAAAACTGATTAAGTGCATCAACAAATATTCAGTCAAGCACTTCCTGAGGTTTTGCTGAAACCAAACTGAATAGTTTACAAAAACAGGATCACCAATAAAAACATAACCTGGTATTTAGTGAAGCCTTTGCAGCCTTGTTAAGGAGAGCAGGACAGAACCAAACATAGATGTGCACATTAGGCTTTTCCCTGCACTTACTTTGTCAAATATTTATTAAGTCTTTTAAAAAGGCGAGACAGTCAACAGGTGGAGCTGAGTGGGGTTAATGTACTCCTAGGATGGGCATGTTGCATCCACACAGGGACATGACATGATGCCTTGACTCCATTCTGACACCTCTCCAAAACTGAGCGGCAGCTGGTGGCTGAACTTTAAAATTTGTATGAGATTCAGTCAGGAATGTTCTCTTAGCGGCTACAGAGAGACGCAGACATGGAATAAACAGACCTTAGCTCCATCAGGGCCAAAGGTCGTTTGATTTCATACGTACAAAATATACATACAAACAGAACCGCTGACACTTGTTCATGTCAGCAGTGGCTCTGTTTACATTCATGTACATTAAGTGGGCTGTCGGCCGCACTCATTCAGCACTGTAATTTTAAACCGTTATGATGCACTTTTGACTGCAGCTGTGTCTCCCATCTATGTTGCCATGAATAAACCTCTTAACTGAATATTTCTGTCCACTTGTGATGTCCCGCCCACTGCTTGAGCAGCCTGCCAGCTATCAACCGATGTCTTTTTTCTGGCTCCTCTGCCTTTCACTTGTTGCCATTGCTTCTGTTGATATCAGGATGAACCTTTAATGCTGTGCAAGTCCAAACTTTAAGATGTTTCCATGCTACAGCAGTAGTGACAGAAAGAAGCCAGTGTGTCTCATTACCAAGGTATGAGCTTACCTGGGCTTTACTAACTCAACTGTTCTGTTTTCATGCTTCGACCCAAATCTGCTTGCCTGAGTCACCAGATTAAGAAAGTGTCAGTGCATGAAAATGCAGCAGTTTGCTCTATCATGTCTGTCTCATCCTGACTCTTTCTAACTCACTTTTTCTTGCTCCTTTTCCTTTTCTCTTTCTTTCACTTTGCTCCATCAGTTTCTCACACTGTCATCATTTCCCTTGAATTTTTCCTTTCCTCCTCTGTGTGACTGGATGAGAGCTGACAGACTCCAGTAAACCCTCTCAGCGGCCTCGCCCATTAGCTCTGTCATGCGTTCAGCTCGCCTCACCTCCCCGACTGTGTCTATTATAGAACAGAGTCAGCAGGCCCGCCGTGACCTGAAGACAGTGCCGAGGAGATTCCAGACCGGTAGCAAACGAGTCTTATGATAATATTAAAAATCTGTTCTGGATTAATGAACACTCGGTTACACAAGTGCCATGACCTGTGCTGTGCATGTATAGGAAGGAGGTGGGAAAATCTGCATGAGTATGTACTTATGTCATCATGTGAGCTGATGTTTTCCCCACAAATTCCTGTGCATTCATGCTCTTGGTTTTTTGAAGGAGACAAATGTGCTCCAATTTAGTTCATAGGTAGAAGAACAGCAGCATGAAAAATGAGGAAATAGCATTATCAAGATCAAGGAATGTAAAGGAATTTGTGAAGCCAAAGAATCAGCCTTGTCGTCCTCAGAAAACCGGCCGTATCGGTTAATGTTTAA
This sequence comes from Lepomis gibbosus, assembly GCA_029875015.1. Taxonomy (NCBI): domain Eukaryota; kingdom Metazoa; phylum Chordata; class Actinopteri; order Centrarchiformes; family Centrarchidae; genus Lepomis; species Lepomis gibbosus. The sequence goes on along the minus strand of JAPMOB010244634.1, from coordinate 10,794 downwards.
GTAGCTCATTTACGATTTCTAGTGGCCGTTTGTCAGTCGCAAAGAAGGAAGTCAGGTGTAAAGTGATGAAGTCCATGTACAGAGGCAGGAAGGTAGGTGGGACTTCTGCCCAGGAGACTGGTGTTCAAGTCCTGTGTGAAACCAAGTCACCAATTTAGCTTAACTTAAGTTTCAGTTTCACCTTTTAGTGGCATCTAGTGATGAGGTTTGCAAATTGCAACCAACGGCTCAGTGTGCATTCACATGCTCCTCGGCTCACCATTTCCCGATTTGTGAGGTCGTTCTTCTGACTTTTGTTTGTACATGGAAAGAAAACTAAGCATTATTAGAAATGACATGTTTGCCAAATATGTATATGCAATACGTGATTTTGAATTAATCAAAGTCCTGTATACTTCTTTATGTCTCTTGTACACTTTATTTCTCTTCTTGCAATAAAGATTTAAGAAGTAGAGCCCTGATACAGATTTTGATATTTGAGGATTTTAATCCGATAGCCGATATATTGGCCGATAGAAAGAGTCGTTTTAAAAATATCTGATTTATTATAAATGATAGTTCTACTACTAATAAATAAATAAATAAATAACATTAAATGAAATAGTGTATAAATAGTCCTATCCAGTGCTCTATGATACAGTGATGCAGAGGAAACGCTGCCCTCGAATTAATCGAATACTACATGACTGTTTACGACGAAGACCTGCAACTGCAGTTAGATAGTTGTTCAGCTTACGTTGATTCACAAGTCCCCTCTGGTTTAATCATTTCTGACACGCCGACTGTAACTATAGCCACCACAGTGTTAACTCCTCCACTGATAAACACGACATTAGCTCTGTGGCTAATTTAGCAACAGGTAGCGGTATCTGATGTTGCCGATTAGAGGGGGTGTTTTTATTATTATTTAAGTCATGTACTTGACGTGACAGAAGACCAACTCACCGGGAACACTCAGTGTGAGAGCTACCAAGAGTAACTCACCGTAGATCCAGTAGAGCTTAGGTTCTGAGCTCCGGTCGACCGCGGTCAACTGATCTTTTGTTCTGTGGTGTTGCAGTGTTAACAGAGGAGCTGCAGTGCGCCCTCTGGTGGGCAAACTATACAACACTCATGACCTGAGGGAAGAATCCGACTCTCTGTTTCTTCTTTAATAATCAAATATCGGCTCTTATAAACACTGATGCAGATATATCTGCAAGTAGCTTATATCAGCCACTAATATCTGCAAAATGATAAATTCAGATTCTGAATATTCTGACACCACATCAATGCACCATCAATCACGACGCAGCCCTCCCTTTCCAAGCACGCAGGAGAAGCTACGGTGGCCGACACCCTCTGTTGGCTTTTGTGCATAATAACACGTGTGCTTCTCCATTTCTTAATTTTTTTCTTCTCTTCTCAAAACCACTTAACTACCACTATTACTACTACTAACTTTCTTCTTCTGTATTTAACTTTTTAACTTCTGTAGAGCAGTTTGTTCGTTGGGCTACAGCAGAAACATGGCGGCGCAACTTGGCGACTTCTCCTGCTGTACATGTAGACATATGGCTCATTCTTAGGTATTAAAAACGTAACTCTTTATACACCGCTGCACGGTATAGCACCAGTGTAACCGAGCACCTTTCTCAGTTAAAGATCAAGAGTCTGTCCAATTAAGTTTTTTAGGTACACTCCATTAAATGTAAATATAATTACACTACGCAATCATAGTGCTCTTCTTTTTTTGCTGTTGGAAAGCTGGGATAATCCTAAATGTATATATTTTTGGAGACGTGTACCAGGGCATGCATAAGGTTTTAGCATAGATAGATACTTTATTATCATTGCACATAAAATACAACGAAATGCAGTTTAGAGCAAACCACTGAACTTGGCACCTTCTATAAATAAATACGCCATAAAAGGATGGCATGATATAATAAAAGGAAGCAATAAAATATGCATTAAAAAATGCAACAGCAATGTTAGCATTAAGACCTAATCAACTGGTCCAGCAGTTGGATAAAGTGCATTCAGTGTGTGTTAAGCAGCATGTCCACAGCTCTTGGGAAAAGCATGTAGTTTAGTATCGCTCAGTAGTGTTACTACTGAAGTGTAATAATGATAAGAGGATCTGTCACTGAGAATATTTTTAATGGCTGCTGGCTTATTTCATGTAATTGGACAGTATAACCAGACATCGCTGACACAGGTGCATGTTTGCTTTTACTTCTTAGTAGTTTAAATTTTTTGAAATTCAGTAATTATATAACAGTTATTAATCCCTGTACCACTTTGTTACTTTGACATTTTGTGGGGGCTTGTTTGCTCTCTTACAAAGAGTTGGATTGAAGAATTTATTTTAATTCAGGCTTTGTGCACTCAGTGGAAAGACTGGTTTGCCAAATTAGCTTGGCACCACTAGCCTCTGCTAAAAGTGGAGGAATACTGCTAATTCAAAATGTGTGATGTGCAGGGAGCAAGTTAAACATTTAGATCCCGTCCCATTAGTTGATGAACCTGTGGGGCCATACAGAATGTCTATGTGTGTAAAGGGGTGTGTGTGTGTGTGACTTTGAATTAAAAAATAAAATATACACTTGACCCTTTATGTCATTATGCTCAGATAGCCTAGACAGCTGGCCGTAGTGTAACTACAGCAAACTCTGGGTGTCATATCTTAATATTAGCAAGCTGCACCATGAAAACCTGACACATGTTTAGTCCTGTAGCGTCCAAATCCAAAAGCTTAGGTTTTTGGTACTTTTATTATTTTTATTATTTAAGTCAAAACTGTTTCATCTGATCTTAAATTGATCTAATTCTAGAGAACAGATGGAGGCCATAACGGTAAATCTCCTCATCATTTCCACGATGTGTGGATAATATACAACACGTTGTGAGCCTGAGGGGAAAAAGTGGGATATCTTCCTGTAAAAGAGGACCAGACATTTACATACTCACAACTTCAAAAGTTATATCCTTTGAATATTGTATGAATTTTCTGCTACAGAGTGAACCACTTACCTTGTGTTACCTTGTGTTATGAGTTCTTTATTTGTAGCCTGTTGCGAGGCTAACTCATTTCTATGCCTTTTCTAGAGTAGGCAGCCCTAAAAGTGGTCGTAGGTTCTGTATAAAGGCACCATGTGGAGTTTGGTTCTAAAATTGTAGTGCATTACCAAAATGTTAGTGCAACCTAAAACTGGTGTATCGCATCCACTTCATATGCTTTTAAAAACATTGTTCCATAGTGTTAGTTGTGGTTAAAAAGCCCACCTTGACAAGTTTTCTGCTTGTTCATATTGTTTTATTCCGAGACGAGATTGCAGTGTCTTTCCCACAGAATTTAAATGGATGTCGCCAAATGCCAAGTAAACAGATGGTAATGTCAAGATGACAGTCTGAAAGATGCTAACAGTCAGAGAAAAGCTTTACTGCTTCCAAGAGCTTGACAGAGTGCGTGTGACTAAAAGGGACAAATTACTTCATAATAGCCATAATTATCTACATTTATTGGTAGTGTAACAACATCCACAGTTTTTGAGGCTCAAAACAAACTGAATGTGAGCACCATTTGTCGTTATGACAAGGCGATTGTTTGACATCTTTGATTGATTAATTGATCATTTAAGATACCTGACCTAAAATATATATTATATTATATGGAGCCTTCAAGATATGCTAGCAGTCTGTTTTCATAACTGTAAATACTGCAGAATAATTCATCCATGTAAGTGTGCCAGCCGTGTGTGTGTGTGTGTGTGTGTGTGTGTGTGTTATGCATTTTGAGCATATGCCATATGTTGGATTGTAATCCAGTGTACTATGATGTAATATAGGTCATTGTTTGCATGATTGTCTGCTCTTGTGCTGTATGTGTGTGAGATACAGAATGAATATTGTGGACACCAGCAGGATTCTGAATGCCACAGAACTTTTAATACAAAGACCAGAACTACAGTCTTTGTTTTTGTGACACTTCTTTTAGCCCCCCCCGAATGTGGTGAATTAGTTACTTAAACAGAAAAATAACGCATTCTAGCATATCTCTGCCCTTCATGCTATTATTTCTAATGTAGATAATATGATGATTTTGTCCATGCTGGATTTGTGCAGAGATGTCTCCATATGATGAAGTGGTTCTGACAGCTGCCCATATGGCTGAAGCATATTCACGGGGTAAATCTGCAGGTCATGATCGTCTTTGGTCTCTTCGTGACCTCTCTTTCAGGCTGACCTTCACTGTCTATCCTGTCTCCATGGACATGGATATTTACATTCACTTAACAGTCAAGCCTTGTTCTCTCAGTTTTTATGTGAAATGAAGTATAAATAAAAACTCCTCCGGATGTTAGCAGTTATGCCACCTCATACTGTCTCCACTTCATAGATGTGCTGATGTTTTATGTAACAAGACTTAAACTGAATGAATTCATGCTGCAACTCAGGTAAAAGTGGTAATTGTTTTCTTGAAAAGTAAAAGTGCTCACATTGCAATTTTGGTACAAATGAACAAACTGCTAGCCTACGAGTTTAGAAACTCTCAGTTAATTGTTTCTTTTTAAAGTTGCAGACCACAATGCCTCTGGATGCAATTGCACAGATCAACAACCAGACCAACGAAACGTATCATGTAGCATAGCTGGTAAATTAAACTCATCAAATCCTGTCAGACGCTTGTTCTTCTTTTTGTTTAAAACTAATGTGACAGCAGATACAGGAGAACAGTTCCACATTAGTGGCAGCCGTCTTGGTTGTTTATGAAAAATGTCTCTGTGGCGCTCCTGAATCGTCACGTATCAAGCCTGGAGTTATTGTTTATGCCAGTTAGTCTACCCTGCACTAAATCCAAGATTATAGTCCTGCTGTAGCAAACGCAGCACAGGTCACTTGGCAGTGTACTTCAATTGTCAAAGAAAAACGTTCCAGTTGCATAATTCTGATTTGGTTTAATATGTTTGTGTTAATCTACTGAGTCTGTTGACTGTGTGAATTGTTTTATATTTGTAATTAAAAGTTCAGCCTATAATAATAAAAATGATTATGTTTATTTGTTAATTGTGATTTCTGTCTGCAGGGACTCTCTGCATTTATGGTTACATGAATGTCAGCGCTGCAGGCCAGATGCCGGTGATGGAGGAGCTTGTCAGTGAGAGGTGAGAATTAATCAGCTTTAATGTAGAATAATCACTGTATTTGTGATGGAATACTTCCTGATAGTGGTCACATTGCTTAGCACAAAACACATTTTCAAACTTTCTACATTTAGTTTCTCTGTTTTTAAAAAGTAAATAGACTGGTATATAGCATGTGACCTTCATTGGCGTCTTTGGACGTAAGTGGTTCAAATTTCCCATGGGGACACTATAATAATAAATAATAATAAGCCAGCAAATCACCCACCCAAACAGGCAGCAGAGGGAGGCTTCAGGCTGGATTCTGCGTGTGGGAGAAGAAACAAGTGATCAATTAGCGAAGTGGACAGCTGCACACTGCATGCTGACAGTCAGTCAATCAGTCTCTCTTCCATGGCTTTTGTGCAGCACGCCACATAGCCTACAAAAAATTCAAGACAATTCCACTTCAGGCAGGCGTGAGCGTGAGGCGAGACAGTTTCACAGGAACGTGCCCGCTTGTCGCCTTATGCTCGACAACTTTGCCTCACTCTTAACAGGGACACTTGCTACTGAGCACAGACTGTTTAAGCTGCTTCCTCATAAAAGAAAAATGTTTCTGCTGATAAATAAATATCAGCCGTTGCTCAGAAGGTCTCTGTTATTATCATGGCTCTGGACTCTGATGCTAACTGGTTTCAGCATCCTGAGTCCTGGCAGTGCCAAATAGTTTTGGTTGAATATTTGATTTGATTACATCCATTTGTTGCTACTATGTGAAGGGAATACTGCTATACTAAAAAGCACCTTATTTGTTTAAAGTGTTGCAAACCACGTTACTGCACTTTGTGTACAAGGCAGTGCATTTAAATTAAAAGTGCGCTATGCACTACTTTAAAATTCATTATTTAATTTTGCATGTAACAATGCGATTAATCGCGATTAATTTGCTGATTTGCTGTCAAAAATGTTGAAAAAAACCCCGTTGCCTGTTTTGTAGAAGCATTTTTAATGAACATTTGCTGTGAGGTCTCATTTCACTGACCTGTTTCCTGTGAAAACTTGCATTTAACCACTTAAATGCCTTCAGCGTGAAGCTCCTGCAGTAGGAAAAGTTCAGTTTCCATTAGCAGTAACTTAATGCAGCATTTTTTCCGTGAATGTCGCCACAGACGAACATAATTCTGCAAAGGAAGAGCTTTCATCAGTGGGCCATAGGCTTTATCACCATAGTGACATTTGAGGATGAACACCGTTCTTCCACAAAATGTTTCCTCATTTAGTGATTTGTAGAAAGAGTGCTGTCTAACACATCACTCCAAAATCGGCTGTAGGTTTAGTAGGTTTAAGATCTGGTGACCGTGGTAACGTCACTTTCACACTCTTCAAATTAATTTCAGCGTGCAATTCTGACTTATGCGGAAGCATCTGCTGTGGTTCTCCCCCTCATTTATTCAAGTTTCTCTTTCATTTGTCAGCCGTAGGTATACAAGTAGCTAAAACACTATAGTCCACAAAATAAATGAACCCCATTAACCCAGCGTGGGACTGCTCTGGCTCCTTCTTTACGGGCGTTCTCATCCTCACATTTCTGGTTCAGCTGAGGCAACAATAGACACTGTGGGATTTCTACTGCGCTGCTCACTGCCTCTGTAGTTTTCTTGCCCTCAGGCGGGATACTTCGATTAAAGCAGGGATCCTGCTGTAAACTGTAGGGTGTTTTTTTCCCCCACTGCTCTCGAGTGTAACCAGTCATTTTATAGCTTCCTCCGCTTGGCTAACGTCTTTTAGCCCTGAGGGTGAGCGATTTGAATTTCTCTTAAATCATCACTGTGACAGTGGAGCGGGACCGATTTTTATTTAATTTTTTTTCTGACTTCTTGCCTTGATTCACAGAGATACAGACTGATAAGAAGAGAGAGTCAGAGTGAAAGAGACAAAAAAGGTGAAAGTACAGAACTTCAAGAATGCAAAGATAGGCAAAAAACGGTTAACCAGATACCGGACGTCACAGACGGATTAAAGACGCGTTGTATTTCTACACAGTGATAAGAAAAATCTTTGTATTGTGGACAGTTTGCTCTTCCTCACGTTTTGTCAGAGAATAGTTTAAGGTCAAAACTTGTTGTTTGTTTATTTGCATCACCATTCATTGTGACCTTGGCAGGCAAGCAAGCTTCTTTCTAAAATAGCTCTGAAAGAGATAAGAGCTGGAGTCCGGTAGGAGAGCACAGACATCCACTACACCCCAACCCCTACACCTATGTTTAGTTTTAAATGACTCCTTGACTCTGCAAACATCTCATTAGATTATGGAATTTAATTTCTATCCATTCAATTTAATAATAATAATAATAATAATACATTTTATTTATAATGCACTTTACATTTCAAAGAAATCTCAAAGTGCTACAGCAACAAGGGGTTAAAAACAATTCCATAATATAACAAAATCAACAAATATCAATAAAACACCGTAACAAAAGAATTACAACCGTGACTGTTAAAAGGCCTTTTGAAATAGGAAAGTCTTTAGGCCCTTCCTAAAAACCTGCAGAGTTTGTGGGGCCCTTAGGGGCTCTGGGAGGGCAATTTCATTATCAATCAGTCAGTCAATTCTCAATGAGGCTCTTTGTGGCTTTTGCTCTTATATTATTACATTTCTGCAGATTTACTTGCAGAAACAAGTGGAGCTCGTGGATTTGATCATTGTCATTTCATACATCAAATGAAGTTAAATCATTATGAAAAACTTTGACCTAACTAAAATTTCACCTACACCTACATAAAGAAGCCTGATGGGAAACGTATCAGTATTTTAAGAAAATATAAAATTTTATTAGGAAAAACCAGTCGATCCGCAGCGACAGTTTCACGGGAACGTGCCCGCTTGTCGCCTTATGCAACAACTTTACTTCACTCTTAACAGGGACACTTGCTACTGAGCACAGACTGTTTAAGCTGCTTCCAGATAAAAGAAAAATGTTTCTGCTGATAACTGTTGAGGAAAAAAACAACAGGGAACTGATTTATATACCCTGTTGTTCAGAAGGTACTTGTTATGATATTATCATGGCTCTACTGGTTTTAATAAGCTAGATGAAGGTAATGCCCTGGCAGTGGCAAAAAGCTTTGGTTTTATATTTGACTTTATTACATTCAGTTATCGCTGCTGTGTAAAGGGAATACTGCTATACTAAAAAGCACCTTATTTTTTTAAGGTGTTTGCAAAGCAAATTTCATTGCACTTTGTGTACAAGGCAGTACATTTAAATGTGCGTAATGCACAACTTTAGAATTCATTATTCAATTTTGTGCATCACAATGCCATTAATCGTAGAAAATCATGCGATTTATCGCAATTAAATTTTCTGAATTGTCGCCCAGCACTGATCTTTACATATGGAGGAGTTTAGTGAACCTTGCAATACTTATGATTTCACTACATTAACAGTATTTGACCATTTGACTCCAATTAATGCAAATTGTGTCAAGAAGGACACAAAACCATTTCTTATATTGTGGGCAAGAATGGCACCTCTTCACATCTAAACCCAAAAAGCATCAACCACAAAATGTTTAGTCCTCCAAGCTTCATGGAAAAGTACAAAAAGTTATTTTGAATATGTTGCTGACAACTAAATGTGAAAATGATCTTTGGTAAAGGATTATAATTATGAAATGAATGTGGAAGGGTTCTTTACAAGTGTAGTAAGACAACCTTGTTTATGAGATGATAGGGTTACACTCCATCACCCAGTTTTTCGTTGTTATTTAGAATGGGGTCCATGTCTCGTTGAAGGCAGCAATATAGAGCCTCGGCGGCCTTGAGAGAAGGGCTCCAGCCAGCGAGTACGATTTATGATGCAGTCTCACTGGCCGATGGATATGGTACATACTGTACAGACATCCTAATGTCACGTATGTTATGTAGTGTGGTCACATACTATGTATTAGAATATTGTTCGTTTGGATGAGGTGATAATAAGCAGGCCTAAATTAGGCCAAATCATCCATTACTGTTTAATGGGAGATCATTTTCAATGCCAAATTAGCATCATAGATAGATTGCCAAGAGGCAAACACCTATATTTTTCCTGTCACCCATGTTGCAGCGCATGTGCTGGCAGTATGGCATCACATTACTGACTTATCTCACATTTCCCATACATGCAGCCTATGCAGCAGTTTGTCCTCTGGCTAGGCTCATTCCCCGGTTATACATTTCTGCATCAGTTCTCGTGCCAAATGTGATCCACCTACGATTTCAAAATTATAAATGAGCTACAGTAGCATCATGCTGAAATGTGCTAATAACCCACTTGCTCGCAAATGGATGGGTTTAGCAGTATTTTAGTTGGACCACAGGGTTGTACATTTGTCCTGTCACATGTTTTGTTTGCAGGCAGCTTTAGACACTTTATTTTTTCACTCCCCAAATCATATTAGTTTAGAGTTGTACTATATACACACTATGTTTCACTTCTTTTTCATCAAAGAAAGAAACAGTAACTAACTGGTGGAATGGCAAAAACAATTTACGGAACTCATTAATATCAAGCAACAACTGCCCTTGAAGAAGACCTTAAACTCGCTAGACTTGTCAAAGTATTTCTCTAATGAGAAATTTCAAGAGCTCTGCAAGCTTAAATATACTTTGCACGAGATATATAACCAAAAGGCAGAATATGCGCTTTACAGGTTGAAAACAAGCTTTTACGAAGGGGGAGAGAAAACTGGGAAGTTGCTCGCTCGACAGCTAAAGGAAAAGATTTTTGCTAACACTATACCAGTCATAAAACAGGGGGATGAACAGTTTTTTGTAGCTAAAGATATAAATAGGACTTTTCAACATTACTACGAAAGATTATATACTTCATCTATATCGCCTAGTACTTCATTAGAGGACATAGAACAGTTCCTCCTAAACATAGAGGTACCTAAGTTGCAACCTCAGGATGCGGCTGGACTAGAGACCCCTATAACAGAAGCTGAAATAAGGACGGCAATTTCTTCAATTGAAAAATGGGAAATCGCCCGGCTATGACGGACTCCCGGTGGAATATTACAAGGCTTTTATAGATATCCTTGCTCCAGTGTTATGTAAGGTATATCAGGAGATGTTTGACAAGGGCTGTGTAGCCCCAACGTTCAATGAAGCTGTGATCTCACTTATTCCCAAAGCAGGCAGGGATGTAACGACCCCTCCAATTACAGGCCTATAAGCTTGCTCAATCTCGACTGTAAAATTCTGACTAAAATCTTAGCTACACGTCTACAGGAAGTATTGCCGAGTATTATTCACCCCAATCAAGCATGCTTTATGAAAAATAGAACTTCAACGGACAATGTTAGACTTTTGTTAGACTTAATTTGGCTGAGCCGATCTCAAAATGCCCCAGTTACCGCCATCTCCCTAGATGCGGAGAAGGCCTTTGACAAGGTGGAGTGGCAATTCTTGCTTTCCACCCTGTCCCATTTTGGCTTTAACTCAAATTTCATTAAATGGATAAAAATGTTGTATAAGTAACCTAAGGCAGCAGTGATGACAAATGGATTGATATCCCCCTTTTTTAATTTAACGAGGAACGCGTCAGGGGTGCCCGTTGAGCCCATTATTGTTTATTACTTTCTTAGAGGTCTTAGCAGTGTCTATCAGAGCACACCCTGAAATTAGAGGAGTTGAGGG
>JAPMOB010244626.1:0-13257 GCA_029875015.1 Lepomis gibbosus | reverse complement strand
CGCGCGCGCACACACACACACACACACACACACACACAAACACTCCTCCTCAATGTCTCTTTTGACTTCTGAGTTGCCAGTAGAGTTCAATCTGGTCCCTCCCCCAACCTTATTGGTTTACTTTAATTAGTGATATTGAAGGCAGGGGCAAATGAGGAGGGGTGGTGATGGGGGGTGGGGTGGCGTAAATACTGAAAACAAACAAGAGAGCTGAATGGAAGGATGGCGGCGGGTGCAGTCCTGATGCCGCTGCGCAGACGGAAGGGGACACATGGTGTAAGCAAACACTCGTAATTGCATTAGATTCCCCTGGCACATGGGTAATCTAGCCTTCCCCTGTCCCAGAACACAACAGGACACATCTCCCGCTTCTCTCACTCTCTTTGTCACTCTCTCTTCATTACAAATTATTAATGTAAAACCTATGGTGCTGTCATTGATCATTCAGGAGGCATGATAGAGAACTAATTATCATTAGGAGACTGAGGTATAGAGTGTGAGTTAGTGTGCATCATGTGTGTGTATTTGAATGTATGCATACCTGTGTGTGTGTGTGTGTGTGTGTGTGTGTGTGCACCTGTGCCTGTGTGAGTGTGCGTGCATCCCGTTAAACAGTTGTCCTGTTTGATATTTCATTCCTCAGCCCACATGTCTTGAGAGTATGAGCAAACACATTTGCTTGAATGGGATGTTTCCTGAGCAAACGTGGAAAATCTGGCCTTGATATGAATATCAGTGACAGTCAATGATAATTGCAATGGGATGATTTTGCTCCTTATTGAGATCTCTAATGTACAGAGACCTTATAAAGTGACATACATGGCCTTATAGTATTTTTTTTAAAAACAATTTGGTATTTTTCAGGAACCATGTTGACAGCATTATATTTAGGGCAGAAAAGCATCTGCTGTGGCTGTGATATAAAAGATCCACTAGGTGGTGATGTGATATCCACAATGCCAATGACCAAAATCCACATATTCACAGTATAAATACTCAAAGCTAATACTATCAAATCTTTTTAAAACATTTGTTTGTCAGTGCAAACACGCAGAACTTTTTAGAGTTAGTACAACAAAAAAGACCAGATTGCCATGTTTACTTGAATTTAGCTTGTTAATCAAAACTATTCTTTGTCTATTATTCAAGTGCTTATGTACTCTGTATTTGACAGAACTCTAGCTTTACATTGCCATTTTCCAGATATTACTCTTGTATTTTTCAGCATTAAATTACTGCTCTTAACCAGACTAGTTGTGTAGCTGAGCAAAAGCAAAACAAGCTACAAATCCTAAATTACTAAAACACTAAAGCGAGTGCAAGTGTCAGAATCAAAGCATCTTGACAATAACAAATAATTCCTGTCCATGTGCAATAGACTCATCATTTTTGCATAGCAAAAGCATTGCTGATTCACCATTCTCTGGTGCCAGAGAGGCTGAGTCAGGTCACCTACACAAACATTAATGAAAGGGACGGTCGAGGAAAAGTCTCAGATCTCTGATGGTATTTAGCGGATATGTGAGGCTTTGAGGGAAAGCCACAGTGCCAGAGGGTTTAAATTTGTGTGGCCCCAGGGCCAGTGTAACAGAAAATACACAATGATTCCCAGTGATTAGGACTTTATTAAGGCACACAAAGTCCCAAGCCTTGATAGGGTTTATATATTTGGGGAGCTGGCCCAGAATCAATGCTAGTTGAGTACTTTCATCACCCTCACTGGTCAAATTATATTCTTCCCAAAAAAACTCTTTTATCAGAAGACTGTTTCAGTGGCAGTCTTATGCTGTGTTTTCATTCATGAGAAATAAGCCAAGAAAGCCCTGCAACTCAATACTAGGTGACTTCATCATTTAAAGCTGGCTGATTATGTTTGTTATTAACTCCACAGTGCACACAATTAGCTTCTATTGACTGCCCCTATAATCACTACCATTCGGATTAAGAACTACTACCCACACAAAATGCCTGATCTCTAAATACTGACAAACAAACAACCAAGAGACGACAGGGAAAGAACACCGGGAACACCCACCAAGTTGCTTTTAAAATAATATCCCTAAGCCCTGGACACCCCAACAAAGTCTGTCATGTCTAACCTGGCTCCTCACCTGTTTGGAAGCAGCCAAATAGCCCAGGGTAATCCCTCATCCCTGGGGCACTGGAGGCAGATCTACCCACCCCGGAGCTCTGTCCTGCCCTGACAAGTTAGTGTACTGCAGGGGCCCTTGGAACACCCACAGCCACCACTCTATGTTGATTGTAGGGCATTTAGCTTAACCAAAGTGTCTTTAAAAGTTTTCAAAATGAGAATAAACAATAATGGCAGCATATTAAAGGCAATAAACAGCAATGTCTGCTTGGGTAAACAGCACAGACGCTTGATAGTGTAATCCAAGTATCCAGATCGTTGACTTACTGCAAATTAAATAGCAATATCACCCTATAAAAATACATCATTGCAAGTCCTGTATTGGCAACAATTTGAGTAGCAAAAGTTCTACTTCAGTATGCAGAATAACCCCAGTCAATCATCATTATTGATTTATAGGTGGAGCTAATTTGAACTACTTTTTATACTTTTTGAACTAACCGTTTTACAGGGAAAAAATTTAATCTGAAAAGTAACTTGTGACTATAGCTGTTAAATAAATGTAGTAGAATAATATAATAAGTAGAATATGTTTCTTTATAGGTGAAAAACCGACCTAAGTACCTCAAAATGTAACATAAATACAGTACTTGAGTGCATGTACATTGTTCTTGGCCTGAACCCAGAAAAAAGTCTCATTACTGTAAATAAAGGGGTAACAATGTTAGCAAATTTAGCATTAATTTGTGGATGGCATGGATGTATGTGAAAGAGAAATATGACTGAGTGGAGAGATGGGGAGCCAACTGATTTTATTGCCTCTGTGTGTTCAGACAAGGCCTCACCTCTTGGCTCATTAAGAAAGAGGGTTTAAAGGCTGCAGAGCCCAGTGGCAGAGGGATCAGCACTCTAACCGCTAATTGGGCTGTTTCAAGGAGAGCTTGAACTGGAAAATGTTGCTTAATGATCAGTTGCAGCATTTCTCTTTGAAACATAGTTGATGTTTGGAGACATAAAAGGAGAGATTTGCCTGATCTAGCTCTTTTTGTTGCCTTAGTTCATCTCTGCAGACTTATTTATCATCACACCATCACAATGTGTTTGTGTTCTACAAATCCAACAACAGGAATATCAAGAAACAACCAGTTCTGTTTGTGCAAACTCTTAAGTTTACAATTTATCTTGTGATGAGTTGTGTATGGTTTCTTGTAAATGCAGTGGAGGTGTAGCTCCAGTAGAGGGAGCTCTATTGCACAAAATCATGTGTCACTGCATGAGTTTCAAAGACAAAGAATCTGGTAAAGCTGAAAAGTACATCCACTGAGTGGGACAAATCGTACAAAGAAGCATTTTCATTTTCAAATGTCAAATATATATGCTGGAATTGACCTGCATTTCATAATATTATGACATTTTTTTAGACGTCTTTTACTATTATATTAACAATTACCGTGACTGATTAGTCCCACTTGCTATGTGTATTATAGATAGCTCTATTTTGCTTTTATAGTAGATAAATTACATTATCACACATTAGTATAAATTATGTAAGAATAATGAAACGATATTATGTATACTGGAGGATCTATCATGGATCTTTATTAGATTTTCAAATTTTAGATACATACAGCATTAAACAAAATGTCCTCCAAATTAGTAGTGAGTCTCATTAATGGAAGCTCTTAGCACTTTTTCTCCATAATTCTTATTGATAAAAAAAATACAAAAAGATATTATTTGTCAATTCTATGCATTTAGTTTCATTTCACTGAACATGAGTTATGGGTATAACGTTACTTCTATAGATGTGTGTGGAATAAAGCATTAATACATAAAATTGTTACATCGATCATTATCAATTTGTTTTTGCGTATTAAACATGTTGATTATATGCTGTGCAAACACAATTTATTTAAGTATTTATCTTGCTGTGCTTCTCCCACATGTTTTTGTCTCTTTACTGTTCCTCATTATTGGCTCATTGTTATGTATGATCATGTGGATCATATTTCACCAATACTGGTTTGTTTGCTCAACATTTAAATGAAAATGTGAATCTGGAAGATTTGTCTAATTTGTTGTAGTTAAGCTTTAAAAATCAGGTTTGTACAAACAATTAATTAAATGTTTGGTCCATATTTCTACTTACATATTTATTTCTTTGAAATGTAGGGTTCGTATTTTATAAATTTGTGTGTCATTGTGTTCTTTGAGGGTTTTTTTTAAACAATGATTTGTTTTTGAATGAAACTCTTTTCATTCAAAGCAGGGTAGAAGACCACGATTAACATCACCAGTCCTATAAAATCGGCAACCTTTTAGAACCATTAGTCTTTCTCTTATCAGCCAACTGTAACTACATTTATCATGTGGCTGCATTCAAGCTTTTAAATATGATCCAAACCTTCATGTTCACAATTTGTTTGAATGGCACGCCTATGCTCAGATAAGAAATGAAAATTAGAGCAGCATTAAATGGAGCCTGTTCAATTTGCTACAGTAGAAGCTATTTATCTTGATTAACATGAAGAGATCGTGGGCTCCTTCATAATGTTTTATCTTTGAAAGGCCTTTTTGCATTTGTATGTGTGTGTGTTTTTGTGAAGTATTGCATGTGCATAAACACTGTTGTAGTAGAATTTCAGCAGACTACATCTGAACTTTGTTTTGTTCATCACCATGTGTGAAATTGGTTTCCTTTCAAAGATTCTTCCCTTGCTCTTTAGTTCATTTGGACATTTTGTTTGTTTTGATTTGAATCCCTAAAATCCCTTCTCGCTCTGCTAAGAGTAAAACAACTTATTAACTTAAAAACAATAATTTCCCATGAGCATCCCTCACTGATGCTTTATGCCAAGATATTTTCTCTCATCCACAATATTTCTTTGAGCCTTAATTAACAGAAAGGGGATTTAGTGTCCTCCAATCGTATCACTCCGAGGACAAGTTTGAACCCTTTCAGCTCTCCAAATCCAAATGAAAATGAGTAAGTTTAAACTGGGAACCAAAACATATAAGCTTAATTAAAACAGCCGTAGTGCCAAAACTCTTTTTGGTGTAACATTTTTGAAAACTGAAAATTACATGTGTGTGTGTCTGCATCAGAGGTGTGTGTGCACAGTAAGGGTATTATTCTGATGTCATATAAGTTATGTTTATTGTATATATTGGATCTTTTTAAAATGGAACATATTTTTAATAAAAGGGTCGTGTGTCATTCAGAAATTGATTTTTGTCAGGATCAGAATGCCCTAAAAAAGCATTGAGATCATAATATAGTGCTAAAACTCTTCATATAGTCATTTAAATACCATTAGGGTTCTCACCTATTTTTAGGCAGTATCAAGACCTCAATTTAATGGTGTTTGAAAATATGGGGTTTTACAATAATAATAATTTTTATGAATAATTATATTACTATTTTACTATATTTTATTATTATACATATTGCAAGTTTACAAATAGCTTTGGCTACCATCCCAGTTGGTTATGAAGATCTTTTTTTTCTCCAAGGGCCTCATTACAGAAACTTCCCATCTCAGTTTAGGATGAAATTTAGGATTTTTTTGCATTACAAAACATCAGTCCTAACTGCATTTAGGAAAAATATCTTATCTTTAAATAGGATTAGCTCTTACAAAAACATCCTAACTGAATAATTTCCTAAGTTAGAAAGTTATGATAGCATATACCCTGTCTTAAATCCAAAATAACAGACAGTTACTGCCAAAGACAATTACTGCCAGTTGCTGCCATACAGACAGTTACTGCCGAAAATTACAATAACTGTCTCTATGGCAGTTCCATGGAAGATGTTAAACAACATCAACACTGAACTATTATGATTGAAAGGCTACTTAAACAGTATGATAACACTTTCGTGGACCATGTATTAATGGGCAGCCTATATATCAACAGCCAAGGTAATTTAAGGTATTTGAATTTGACAAGTGTGCTACATTCATTCAATATCTTGGGACAGTAATTAGAAAGAAAATGTCCCAAAAAGTTGAGTTTTCCTCTCATCCACAACAAGATTAATGTTTCTGAATCATCAAAGCTAAATTTGAAGCTACAATTGAACATCTTTTCTTGTCCATTATAGCAATCTAGCTAGCCAGTGACACGTGGAGGGAGACAGTATGGATACAAGCAGTTTTGTGTATATTCGAAACACAGATACAGGCATGACAAGACGAGAGCGGATCAAAGAATCGAGTTTACAATTTTAGTTAGGATTTCTTAAGTTATGATAAGATTCAAGGTCTAGGACGCAGACCTGAGTTTAGGAATTCCTTCTGTATTAGGAAGATATCTTCCTATTACCGAAGGAATTCCTAAACTATCTTTGAAGCTTAAGTACAGATAGGGCCTTCACATTGGCGGTGCATGCCACAGACTGACCAATATCTGATATAATATATATATATATACCCTAGTCTTGCATAGCCAGACATTACCCATTATCATTCTGGTATGGGGTAAAAAGGTTGTGGCTTGTTTCTATTTCTTTTAACCAATCACAAGTGTCTTGGGCGGTGCTAAGCTTAGGATGCAGTGATGGTGTCCTTACAAAACATCAGGGGAGGGGAGGAGAATTCCATCTGAAATAGTCCAAGTAGGTCAGCCAATGGTAGGCTTATACCCACAACCTACTTCCTGTGAGACAGACTATTGCCCTGCTCTCCAATTGACCCACAGAAACATTTCTTTTGGCTGTTCTTAAATATACTTTACAACACAGAAGCCAAAACCAGGTCTTGTACATCGGCTTTAGTTCTAACTAGAAGCAGGTTCATTCCAGGCTTAGAAAAGCTTCCTTGACTAAGTTATGACCATGAGTGAATTATGTCTCTGCGGTCTGTTAAAGATGTCCTTAAAAGTAGTCAGTAGAAAACAAACCATAAACTTTTATGATATCAAGCCATGGGTGCAAGGAAAGCACAATAAATCTCCAATCTCCTTCCCCATTTGTTCACCATGTGATTGTTCTGTCAGGTGGAGGAGTTTGCAGTAAATGTGATCTCACAGCAGGTGCATGGGTACACCTAAAAAATATGTTTATCTAAAGTAACCTCTGAATTAAACAATTAAGTTTCAAGGAGCACCATAAATATTTATGACGGGCCACACTGTGGATGGTTCAGGGATTGACATCCAGACATAATAATAATAACAATAATAATACTAATAATACTACTACTACTACTACTACTACTACTACTACTACTACTACTACTACTACTAATAATAATAATAATAATAATAATAATAATAATAATAATACATATTATTATTTCACGCCAGGAGTGAAGCAGCAGACGATTTAAGTGAGTGTGTGCTTGTGTGTGTGTTTCAACTTTATTTCAGGTAAACCCAGGGAGATTACTTTATTGTCTTTCTCATTTACAAGAGAGGCCTAACAGAATTGCTATCAAAATCACATAAGCACTGAGTTGAAGATTTCTGAGTCCTCAGCAAGCAACAACAAGCTGGCAGGTGACAAATCTGAATAGATCTTCAATAAACAAAATATACATAAATCTTTATTTAGTTTGCTTTTAAAAATGCTTTTTTATTGTGCACCGAATGCTCAAAATATCAAGGATGCTCATAAAGTTGAGTTTAACATGTGTCGTCACAATCCAGGTGTTAAACAGGCATCTATTGGACACCGTTAATGGGTTGAGAAACTTTGGACAAGTGGACTTCACAGCATTCCTTAAAGTTAGTACTCATTTTTGTTCAGTTTGTACATAGCCTACTGCAGATTTTGTACATGCTGACACATATCCAGGGGGTTTCCAGTGATATTTTACTGGTGTGTGTGGTTACATAGAGAGCTGGGAGGATTACCCTTCAAAGGACTGAGCCTGTTATTGTATATAATTAGGATAATCTGAGAGGTTACAGTTGAAGTTTTTGCATTTCCAGTGTCCTTTTTTGTTCGATGGGGGTGGTGTCTAAGTCAAGCTAGCTGAATACTCAGCTTAAAAAAGCTATTAGTTTTGTGGTGACATGCACCCTCTGCCAGCCATATTGTGATCTTCAGCTCTTGGGCAACAGTTTGTGTGAACACTGAATTATTGCAGTAGCCTACATATACAACTTGGCTAACTCTGTTTCTGTGCTGCTTCTGATTTTTTTTTTAAAAATTCAGTCAATGATGTCACAGTTTTCACTTTGAAAACTTCTTATATGTACAATTTCCTAAAGGTAATGACAGATGCAAACAGGCAGCTGGCTATATAGTTAGCTAACAAAGCCAAAAAACAATTGGAATTTAGCTGATTGTTGTGAAGCTGCAGTTCACATTGTTTTGAATTTGGGCCTAATTACTGTGGCTGTTACCATCATGGGTCACCAAATCTACAGTATCTCATAATCAACATTACTGAACACATCAACTTTAAAACTCCATAGTGATCATTAGCTGTCTGGAGATTTGTGAAATTTATGGCATTACACTCCTGCTTGCCATTTTGTACACTTGAAGGTCTCAACGCTGACTAAACATGGTGGTACCCTGACAAATTCAACACTCACTCACTCACCTACTCACTCACTTGCTGCTATTTCAGCATGTAAGAATATACAACTGTCACAGCTAGAGCCAGACACCCAGGCACTCAGCTGTTGATTGAGGGATCACCAGCGAAACGAGATGTTGCCAATTCCAAAAGGTGCAGAGATAGAGATAAATAGCTGTGGGGCTCCTCAGCATTACAGAGGAATGTCACCCAGCGAGGAGCCTTCTGATACAAGTGGCCAAAAGACAAAACCTGTCCTCTGCCACATTAGTAAAGCAATGGGGAAGAAAGTTATCTGTCCCTCCTTGACGACAGGTAAATGACGCAACTAACACAAACTGTCACCCAACTCCCAGAGCGCACTGAGATTTGAAGTCTGCCAAAGTGGCATAGGCTGCACATTTACCAAAACCTCTGCAATGCTAAGAAGGGATATACATGTGGCTGGAATTAAGTGAACTCCAGAAAATATAAACGGCTATCAACATGTTCTTTACTCTGTAAGCAATGTGAATCAGTATGCTTGTGGGGTGCCCTGTCAGCAGCCAAGACCATGCCTAACTGCTTTGGAAAACTGCCAGTCAGTATATTTTTCTTCATCGTTAAAGATTTTTTGATTAAAAGATTTGTGTCTTACCACTTTTCTCACCACTGAACCTATAGAAAGAATGAACTTTAAAAACAAAAACGTTACTACTCAATTATATGTGAACAATTTGTGAACAAAGTTGACACAAAAATACAATATGTAGCAAGAACTTGATCAATTCATTATTGGAGCTGCATCTTCCTTCACCAAATAGATCAAAACAGACCATTCAATCTGTCCTGTGTTTTCTTTTGAACTCAGGAAAAGAGATCTTGCCCCAAACAACAATTAACAGTGAATTTACTGTATTACAGCCTGCATATAACACCCATGTTGAATCACTGCATGACTTGTAGGTAATTCTTTGCACACATTTTAAAATGCTTCCTGTAAATATTAATTTTTCAACTTTTAAATGTAACGGTCTGCACAGTGGATAATGAGCTCTGGCACTTGACCAACCATTGTATCTCTGGGCATTTTAGTATTTGCTCGGCAACTGCTCCACTCTCTCAACAGGATACTTAATCAACTGTAGATCCCTATGAGGAACAATAGCATTGTTGAGCTAGCTCTCTTTGCCCACAGGGACCAAAGCTGACATTTGTTTTAGACTGGAGTGACCCTTAAGGCACACTTACAGAGATAATATGACATGATGGATCCTGCCCTCTAATAGTGTTATTTTTTTGAAGGCTTTTGTTTTAATTTGCATTTACTTTTTTGCAACCAGGAAAAGCCTCTGACTAAGAATTTGAACTATTTACGTAGTATTTTAGGTATAACTATGACATCACTCTATACATATTCTCAATAAAGATTTTTATTATAACTATTTTTGCTATACAAGAATTGAATGTACATGTCACATTTTATACATATATATTTTATACATAATATCAATTTTGAATTGAAAAAATATAAAACATGCGAAATTTGTTTATTTTTAACTTTGTGTATAACTCCTTTACTTGTAATTGTGGACTGCACTGTTTTCTAGGTTAAGGTCAGTTACACAACAGTCCATTTGGACCCAGTGGGGAATATGGGGAAAGAGGAGTTCAAACTTTGGACCCTCTAGCTAAGAGATGGTTTCAAAATGAGTCTCCACAACTAAATCAAAGATACAATGTACCTTGATTCCATTGGAATAAAAGTTTCTATTTGTGGTGGGTCTGTCAGATTAAAATGTTGTCTTCCTGGATCTAAAAGTTTATCTTTAACATGTTACAGAGAAATGTGCTTGGCATACCATGCAAAGTCGAATGCAGAAGTGAAGTTTTTCCTGTGCGGCTGTATGAATTTACAGATGGATTCCATGAAAGTCTGCTGTCTACAAACTCAAAGAATGACTGAGATGAGATATCCCACCCGTGTGTGAGTGTGTGTTTGTGAGTATGTAAGTGTATGTGCACATGCGCACATTTGTGTAGATTTGTCTGTAGAGGCATACACGTGTCCATACATAATTTGTGTTTTAAATCATTTTAATAGCCTGCCTAAAAGAAATGGAACACTTTTGTTTATAATATTTGAAATGTATACTAACACATAATATTAATATTTTGTATTGTATAGTGGGTGAAACAAGCTATTATCCATTGTCCACAATTTGATATCTTCAGCTAAGATGTGGGAATGTAAAATAGACTCACATCTCTCTCTATTACTCTATCCTAACAGCAGGCTCAATCCAAGTGTCAATTCAGAGTAAACATCTTGGGCAGGTGTATCAAGAGCCAAAAATCCATTGTCAGCTCAGCGGAGGCTGTGTGGCTCTGCACTGCTAGTAGAGTCTGGAAGAGAAATGGAGGCGGAATCACTCTAATCACAAAGTGGCCAGAGAAGAAAATGACCATATTGTTGTGAGATATGGATATTATACAAAAATATATTTTGTTTGTATTTATTTGTTCTGACTTAATACTGTACAACATGGGTATATATTTAGTGTGTGTTTGATTAATACACTATATTTTTTATTTGAAGTGTCCTTCAATATCTATTAAAAATATATACATATCAGTCTTTGTATGGTCATACACAAAGCACATAATTCTACATGCTACAACATATAAATTTATTAGATTTTAAATTTAAAAACATTTTTAAATATTTTTATTTTTGTAAATGGCCAAGATGAATTTGTCTTGAAGGTATTACTGCAAAGAGCAAAGAGGTAGAAGTGCAGTAGAAAATATTGCAATTTTATCCATTTTGTTTAGTAAAAAAAAAAATACCCACAAATTATTTTATTGACAACTTTATATCTACCACAAACAATGATTTTGTGTTGAATTTTGAGTGTATACAAAAACATACATTTGTAGAAATCTGATAGAAAGTGAAGACAGGAAAACCCACTTTATGTCATTAAAAGTCATTAAGTATACCTCACTGCAGAGTGCAGACAGGCTGAAGTTAGGTGCTAACACTCCCCACAAAAACAACCCAGACTGCTTTAATGAGGAGATTGCTGACATAAAAAAGAGAATGGAATCAAGTCCAGCACTGTTAACTTCTACCTAAATAATTATCAGCACTTTTTAAGAGATGTGTGTGTTATGAGACAACACACTTAATGTTCTTTTAACAGAACATCTTATTGACAAAACATTTTAAAGGATATTTGGTCTCAAAACATCCTGTAAAAAAGCAACATAAATAGTATGTACCTTTGTACTGACTTCAATCCAACTTGATGGGAGGTATGTATGATATTTTCTTTCGTCATTCATTGCCATGTGATGATCCAGTCAGATTTTACAGTATTTTAAGTTTAAATGTTTTTACTTTGTTAAAGATACTAAACTAAAGAAGAAATCAAGTGTGTTATAGTAATATATAGTGAAGCTCGTGTTTGAGACGTACTTGTCAGTCTAAATGAATAAATCACATTGCCTGTGCCAGACATATAACTATGGAAATATTTGGCTCCTGCTTTGTGAAACAAAATGACTTCTTCTTTTCTTCACAGTAAATACAGAAAAGAAACCTCAAAACAAAACAGTCGAGAGGATAACCATTGATCCCCATCTAAGCCACGCTCAATCACACTTAAACGGGGCGGCTCTTCCTACCAGAGGAACCAGCACAAACCTTTAAGTCGACAGCTAATGCCCGGTTTAGTCTTCGCTCTCTCTCTTTCTTTCTCTCTCTCTTTCTCTTTCTTTCCAACCACAAAACTGCTATGCTACAACTTAATACGAGACGAGCTCATGCTGGGTGGCTGGGAAGTACTATCAAGGCCTGACTCCACACACTCAGCCTTTGCCTTTGCTTTCCACTTTGTTGTCGCCATTCCTCATCTCACGCCCTCCAATTTCTCTTTTGCGGGTCACCGAACCCTGGGACAAAGTGTGTCTGCTCCACCTTCTGATTCATGGACGCCAACACTGAGACCACCACGCCACACATAACACTGGAAGATGACATTTCCTCACCTCCGAGACCTCCTCCCCTCCTCTCCATCTCCCCTAATCCAATCAGCAAGGTCTGAGTTTTTCTAATATACTGGTGGTCTCATACTCTGACTTTATCCCTGCAGCTGTGCCGGACCGCTCATTGGCAAGATTAGGGCCTCCTCAGCTCCTCTGATCATGTATTTCAATATGAATGGGACCAATAAGGGGGTGGATTATGGCTTAGTTACTTTGGAAATCCAAGGCCCCCCTTTGATGCCCCCGGGTTTGAACAGCAATGGCAGATCCCTGCCTGGTCGGCATGGCGTGGTGGCAACGCCACCTGGCAGTCAAATGTTTGCTCATATGCACTCATTAAACAACACCACACTGGCAGTGTGGGTACTGACTGAGGGCCCGATGGCGAGCCTTGGCTGTGACCAGATGGCTGTCACCAGTATGCCAGGTGGGGTTCGTCGTTGCCACTCGTGAGACGCCTCATGGACGAAGGATGGGGGGAGGTTTGAGAGGAAGAGGAGCATGGATGGAGCATGTTGCCAACAAGGAAGAGACTTAACAAACACACATTGTAGTTACCTTCTCTGTTGTACACACACACACACACACACACACACACACACACAC
>JAPMOB010244616.1:0-14903 GCA_029875015.1 Lepomis gibbosus | reverse complement strand
GTGTGTGTGTGTTGGCATTTTACTATAGCTAGTGAGCAAACTAGTTTATTAACACTGAGGAGTGTCTATGACTGCAATGATGTCCCTCAAAATGGAGCTGCATTGTATTCTGGTATGTTGACGCCACGTTTCGTGGAGAAAGCAGTAATTCAGAGCAACACTTGTTTTGACATGACCAAAACGTGTGCGATATCTGTATCCAGATTTAATAAAGAAAAGACAATACAAAAATAAGGTTTCAAACTCTTCCACTGACAAGACGCAACTTCAGAAAATTAAAGATGACAAGGCTATATCCTGACCTGTATCACCTTAACACCATGGATTATAGTAGGATACAAAAGGATGAAACAAATTGCCACTGCCCACACTTTTGTGCAAGCAACATCCTAAAATCCTATATGCATGCCACCTGTAATACAGCAGCTGGTCAACATATACGTCTGAATAACAGTGATTCTAGTGCAGTTGAGAGGTACAAAAGTGCAAATCACAGACAACTACAAGAGTGCAGATCTCTACCAGGCGTGTCTGGGGGCATGAGGGTGGAGAACTGGGAGTAGTCTCAGTTTTTTTTCCTTTCTTTCTTTCTTTCCTGAGTTGTCCCTCCTGGCTGCCTTACAGTCAAGATGGTGGCGAAGATGACAAAAACAGGCAAGTATTCATCTCGTATCGGGCCTAACTTTAATAGATCATAATACATCTGGTATGGAATTAAACCTGGGCCCTATTTTCACATATTTTGGTGTCAAAATGACTAGTAGGCACAGAATCTATGCAGTATATGGCTTCAGCTGGCAGCTACAAACCGACTGCAGTGGCTGTAACATATTCGTTCGGGGGAATTGTGCCTGTCAAAATTAGATCTACAAAAAGTGCTTCAAATACAGGTTGAATCTGTGGTCAGTACACCTGCATCTTCATATGAATATCTCATTTATGCAGTGTCAGCCACTACATATTACCATGGTGATTAGCCATCAATGTATCTGCATTTTCTGTTTTGGCACACTTTTTCCCCCCACAGAACCCTAAACTGTTCTCTGTTACATGAAACTTCACTGTAAAAAGTACACAGGGAATTTTCAAGCCTGCTCGGTTCCTCTTTCACAACCACTTATCTATATGGCCTGCACTTAAAGTGCGGAAACTTTGACTTTCCTCTTTCCCATAGTATTTACCATCAGCTCACATGGGCTGAATTAAAGAGGAATAGCGAATATAGTATTCCATATAAAGGAATATTTTTGTGGAGAATGTGCTGAGGTTGCAACTACAAGCCATTTAAAGAAGTACATATGTGAGAAAAGATATTTCCTTTAAGAATATCGTTTACAAGAAGTCTCGATAAAATAAAATGACAAAGAAAGTTACAGTGACATCTCTGTCCCAGAGAAAGAAAACTCCCCAGAACAAGAATAACCAATGCATTTGCTAAAATAAAAAAATAAAATCCGTCCAGATATCCAAATGGTGTTGAAACTAATGTAACATATATGTGTGACTGGGGGACCTTATATTGCCCTGTCAGTCAACTTGTCTGTCTCAATCAATGACCTACCTTTCCAATATTCTTGTGTAGTGCCACAAGTCTTCCTCACTGACTGACAGAAACTCCCCCAGCAGCACCACTGTCCTCATTTAGCCTAAATTTAAACATTCCTCTTGCTTCAAAAAGTACTTGCCAAACCATGCAGCAGACTCAAGGCTATTTGTGCTTTATAATTAAAGCAAACTCCATGCATTTGAAGCACCAAAATGAGTGCCACGTTTAAATTGCCTTCCCTGCTGTCTGAGTGTCTGAAACAACCTTTGTTGAGAGAGAAATCATGCTCTGAGCCAACACACAAACCATATGATTTGTAGAATGGTGAATGCAATTTAGTACTTTGTATTACTACAAGGCTTAATATTTGTCTTTTTAATGGTAAGCAGGAAAAGTTTGAGTACAATTATCAGATGTCAATAGTATCTTTACACCTAAAATCAATGTTTGTGCTATTTACCTACAACCCACAACAGAGAGAGGGGCATCCAAATGATCAAATACCAAAAAAGTAGGTTTATTTCAATTCTCGCACAAGTCCTTGATTAAAGGTACCCTTGTGGAGGTTTTTACTTCTAGTACTGCCATGGAGCAGTGTTGGCATAACTGTTCTGCCCATCAACAGATGGCAGCAGTAATGCAAAGAAAAGTAAAATAAAAATATTTATTGAGGAAGAAAATGCAGTCAACATGTCTGCTGCTCCTCAAGGATGTAACTTAAAAATAACTTTTGTTTGTTTACAAGACAACTCCTCAGGGCACCTTTAATGAACATTTCTTTGTAAAGAAAAATCATAGCCAAAATGTTATTCTCCTTAGCAACAGAAAATACCTACAGATGCTCTCAAAGTTGATTTCGCTGTCTCTAAAGTTTACTTAAAAGCACATTTTAATCTCATGAAACAGTTACAACAGTTAAGCCAATATATTTTCAACCTCCCTGTACAAGTTTGCTTATTTATGCTTTATTTGGTATGCTCATGTTACAATCATTTTAATCTAATTTACTAGTGTAACATGGTATTTTATTTCATATTCTTTATATTTATTCATTATATAAAAATGTTTTATGCCCAGAGTCAGAATTACGTCCCTAAGAAAAGCTTTTAAATTGCAGAATCATGTTTAGTTTGTGTTTGGCCATGTGTCACTGACAAGCTGGTAGCAGAAGCCTTTCAGTGACATTCGTACTTTTTATTTAATACTGATTTTGGAAACTACTTGAATGTTGCTTAGTTTCACGGCCATTTTGCTCACTAGGAATGGAGACATTTAAATAATGTGATAACCTTATTTAACCCTAGACTATGGGCAATCTAAAAGTCTCCTCAGATGCCATTTGTTAGTGCAAACTTGTAACAGTGTGTTAATGTCTTTTTGGGCATCTGACATCCAAAGTTTTGGAACCTTTCCTTCTGCAAAAATACCAATTGAAGGTTGAGTATTTCTCTTTAACAGCCCTGAGGACAAACAATTCAACAGCCTTCTAGGGAAAAAGTTTTGGGTTTTATAGAACAAGTGCAGGCTAATCCCGCTGTAATCATCTACACCACAGCATTGTTGCTGGGCTGATGTGCCTCAGTGGCAGCTTAGAGTGTGGCATTACTCAAACATGACTAAACTAGCCCAAAAACATGTGTATGTGTGCATGTGCGTGACAGTCATGTACCTTCTCTGGCGGAGGACCTCGGGTTGCTGTCTATATCATCCACTTTCTCTTTGTCTCTGAAAGAAGAGAAAAGAAGAAATTTGTGTTAAAATCAATATGCATTGATTGGAAATAAATGCTACTGGAAGCACCAACAGTCACAAAAAGCAGGTTTTAAAAACGTGTGTGTCTGCACCCATGTGCACGTGGTGTTGGACAGGTACGGTATCAACTTTCCACATTAACCAACTTCCCCTTTTTGCCTGACACAAGCATTCAGCAAACAAATACAATCCTTCCTCATCGCAAAAACACCACTGAATTATTTAACAGTGAAATCTATACTCTTGTCTGTTATAACCAAAATAAAGCTGATTAAGGCTCTGTCTACTGGATGTTCATTGGAGTATTAAATGTCTTGTGACAAGCTGCGGCTGCTAATGGTCACGGTGATGCACTGTACTGTAACTCCCTCCAGGGTGAAAGCAGAAAATGAATAGAGAGATGGCACAGTCACATTTTGTCAAAAATGACGGTGATGCACATCCATTGTGACACTTGTTAACTGTGAGGAAGCAAAGCATTTTCTGAAGGTCATCATTCTTATCTTTTAAATCTATAAGTGAGTAAATTAAACTTCATTTTAGACATTTGATCTACTTTCTTTAGATTTTGCTCCCTGTCGTTTTGAAATTAGCAGCTTTCTTAATTTTTCCATTTAGTCCATAAAGAGTTGCATATAGGAACACTTGCAGAATAAACCCACCCTCATACACAAGTAAAAGTACTGACCATTAAGGGCAACAGGAAGCATTATTCATACATCTTACTATGTACATTCTCCACAATGTTTAGTACACAAAAATAGTTCTGTAATAATTTGCTTCGGATGGAAACATCTGCACTTAAAAAAAGGCTACGAAGCCTTTTGTTATTTGGATAACATCAGCAGTACAAAAATCAAGTGAGAAGACTGAAGATGGAGACTGAGACAGTCCCATCTGTCACAGTAAATAGTCCTCATCCATCTGTGTTGAGCTCCATCCCTCCTCTGGAGAACCTGCACAGCAACAGAGCGAGAGAAAAAGAAGTGGGATGCTGTGGATGGATGGATGGAGGCCCCACATGGACACTAGACGCTTTCCTTATAAGGGCATGGTAGTGTGCGGTGACTCTCTGTGGTCTGACACATGAGCAGACTTCACTTCAACATCTCACACACACACACACACACACACACACACACACACGTTCCCTACTGGACCTCTTAGACACACAAACTCTTGCCAAAACACCATGTGGACAGCACAGACTGAGCGCTGATGAGAGCAGACACTCTACCATCACACCCACTTCACCCATTATACGTCAAACTTCTCTCTTTCTATGCTGGTCAGCTTCTTTACCCACATACTCTCTTTCTCCCCTTTCCTTTTCTCACTTTCTCTCTCTCTCTTTCTCCCTTTTACTTCTCTGCTTCCTCTCTCAACAACACATAGCTGGATTTTCTGTTTTCCAGCCAGCCAGACACATGTCACCAGGCAGTCAACTCATTTACACAATGACACTGCATTTGATTAATTCAATTACTTAGGAAGTCTATTTCCAAAATCGGCCTGCAGACATTTAAGATTTAAAAAAAAAAAAAAAAAGCTTTTAGCCCATCAGTCATCCATCCATTAGTTAGTTATTCATTTCAGTAAACTAGCCACGCATTTTGCCAGGCAGTAAGCAGATGAAGCCGGCAGTTTTGTAGTCAGTCAGTCAGTAAATCTGTCAATCATCCCAGCAGGGGGTGGAGCCAGTCAGAGAAGAGGGAGATGTCTGCAGACTCCTAAAAAATAAACATGTTTTTCAGGAAACATCAATTGAGCGCCACAATGGAATTTTCCAGTGACCCACAGGAATAACACACATTATAATAATATTAATAATAACAATATAGGCCCCATTGTGCGTTATTAGACAATATGATGGTGTATCATCATGTCTTTTTTTGTCTAGTCCACAACTAAAGCCTCCCGGGAAAATGACAAGTCTGTTTTGTACTTTTGGCCATTTGCAGAAGATAGATTTTTTTTAAAAATCCATCGCCGTCAACAGCTTAGACACTTTCTTACTTAAGTCAAGTGTGGGACACCCCTACTTGCTGGTCCAGTGACACACATCTTCAACTTAACATTAAGCACAGGAAATATACGGTGTGGAAATCAGAATACGTCCTGCACGGTAGACTACTGATTGCTCAGAGAGAGTCGTCACTATTCACTGCATCATCAGCAAAGCAAAAAGAAAAAGAAAGCAAAAGAAAGTTTTATTTATTTATTTTTTTACAATTTTCATGTTATTTCATCACTAAATCCACTTCTGAGAATTTTGAGGGGAGAAATCAACTGTGTAGATTTTGAATACTGACAGTTTTATAAAAAGTGATGGCGGAACAAAAATGTGCTTCAACGTTTTTGGAGTTGAGGAGCTCCAAGTGGCGGTGGGGGGAGCCTGCGCCAACCTGTGGGAGGAGTTTGCGAGGCCGGCCAGCCGCCCGCTCACAGAGCGCTCTGGTACCACTATCACAGAGCCCGCTGCAGCAACAACGGCAGAGGAAAACACAGCTGGAAGGTTTTCATACCGCTCTGTCTTTATATTCGGAGTGATGTTGAAACAGTTTAAGTTTTAACTTAAATCAATAGACAACTGTTTGTTGGTCGCTGGTGTGTGTGTCGCATTCAACATTATGTTGCCGCTGTTGTGTGTGGGGTTGCTATGACGACCAGCTACATTGAGGCGTAGTATATCTCTGGGTACTATCTGCAAAGGAAAATGGAGCATGGCCAAACTGAGTTGAGCAGAATCGAGTCGAGTAGCGTTGAGCTGGTACAGGCAATGGAAAAAGGGCTTTAGTAAGTAAGTTTTGTATGTTTTCACTTGTTTGTGCGTCTACTGTAGACGTTGTAATGTTGACTTGTTTACACAGGACACAGGCCTAAAAAGAGACTCTGGTGTCAGTATGGATGGGGATCGATACCCGGTTCTAAAAGAACCCCGTTCCAAACTTTGTCAAAACCTAAAAATCAATAAGGTCCGAGCTTATCGATATTGCTATCGAGACTAGCCGGTCCTATTATGCAACATTATTGAGAGTGTCAAATCTGGTTTAATTTGAAACTATTTATTTATTGATGGGACCAAAATGTGTTATTTTAAATCAGGTTGCAGCCTCTGCTGCTCTGTCGGCTCCTCCATACACACACAGCGGCCAAAAGAGAGAGACGGCGCTCCGTTGCTATGGAGCAGGTGAGGTTAAGTTAGCGCCAAACTACTCCAGCTGCTGACAGCTACCCTTGTTACTTACTTTATCAATACACCTGTGTGGAAAGTAAACGTGTAGAAAGGGTTAGTTTAAACTGCTCTGTCCACAGTCCCTCATCCTGTTTGTTTTATACAAGCACAGCTAATGTTAGCTTGGCATTAGCCAAATGTTACAAAAAAGCTAAATAGAGCTGCCTGTCTGTAGCACAGCCTAGTCTGTAGTCTTAAAATTTGGCACATTGTTGTAAACTTAGCTGCTGGCTGATACAAACCAACCTTTCCTCTTCTACCAGTTAACATTACTTAAAGGCAGTAAATAACAGAACCACAGATCAGAGGAAGAGGAAGATGCTGACTGATGTCTGAGTTCTTCATTCTTGTTAAACATCACTCAGTATTTTGATGTCACATATTGACTTTTTATAGTGACGTTGCAGTTGTAAACATTAATGTTGCTGCTATAGAAAAGACATTTAGTTGTTTTTAAAATATTAAATTCTACTCCTGTAATTAATTTTTAAACAACCAGGCAGCTAATATGCACACTTCAATATTTGTTTATTTATTGCAAGTGATATAACAGTGTAATGGCACATTGAATATTTCCCCCATACCGTGCAGGCCTACCTTATGCTTGTTTGGTCTTGTCTTACCAAATAACTGTCAAGACTCAGATCATTAAGCAGTCTCAATAATGGTATGAACAACAATAAAAATGAACTAGGTCTCAGTCTGTTTTCCCTGTTAAAATAATAATAAGAAAAAAATGTGTCAATCTATTGTAAGCACCTGAAAGTTTTCAAAGCTAACAGGCCTATTTTTGAAAGTGTATCGCAATTTTCTTTTGAAAGATTCTGTCCTGATGCAGAAAAGTCAATAATTGGCAACTGAACACATTCGCAAATACGGTTAGTCACAGAAAACCAAATTTATATTTCAAGAAATATGGCCGATTAGCCTCTGTTGAATGTTTTTCATAAATAATTTTTTTTAAAATATATACACACACCATGCGCAGCAGTAAGCATGTACACGTAAGGCAGTGAAAAATGAGTGATATCTAAGCATTTTTTTGTAATTTTTGGCCATTTTATTATATTTACAGGTGACATTTGATTTGAATAGTCTGCCTAGTTTATACAGTATATTATCTATGAGTGATACATCTTGTCTCTAAATCTGGGAATTGCACATGCGCAGTTCCTAGTTAAGGACTACTAGCCAATCAGATGCAGAGAAGGGTGGGTCAGCGAGAAGACCATAAACAGCTTCGATTCAGCTGGAGGCTACGTGTTGCTGACAAGCTTGGTAACACGGACTGGAGCAAGAGTTCCTGATGTCACAGGGATGAGAGGGAAGCGGCTAGACTACAAACGAGCTGTTTTCAGGCAGTTCAGCGCAGAGTTTTCTGTGGGAGATCGGAACTTACTTTGGGCTGGACTTTTTCACTTTGCAAACTTACTACATGCACAAAAAATATATTTAACTCAATGAAGGAGAGTTTTAAGCTTTGATTAGGGTAAATGTTAGTGGATTTATTATAATTTCAGATCATAGTATAGGCTACTATGCTTACTACAACTATAATATTAATTCCAGTTGTAAAAAACAGCGTTTTTATTTTTGTGGATTGTTTTAATTCATTTAATTGATTTGCAAGAAAAATGCTCCACACGGTGTTCAGTCTCATTTGTCAATAATCACAATAATCATCAATAAAACAATCAAGTTTATGTTCTGCTTGCTCAATATTTATTTGAGTAATTGCTATTTATTGATAAATTGAAGATCTGAAATGCTATTTTTTTCTTAGCATTTTGGTAATGTGGAAAGAATGCTGTAAATTAAGTATGCTTTCAAAAATAGACATGCAAAAACACAAAAACAACAAAACGCAAAGTCGAACAGAAGAACAATCTAAATCAGATCAATATTTCCCGTGACCACCCTTTGCCATCAAAACAGCATCCGTTTTTCTATGTTCACTTGCACAAAGTCAGGGATTTTGTCGACATATCGTCACGTGTATGAACAAACATTACAGCCCAACAGTCATTTTGCACGACTCACAGTGCAGCATGTATTGTCTTGTGGACACCGTGAAGGCAGTTTCAGATCCCCAAGTGTTTCTAACGAATTTCCTCCAGACAGACTTTTAGTCACAAGGCTACTTGACCCAACTCTGGTAAAACAATGACCAGTACAAACAAAGAGAAATGAAAAGGGAAAATCACCATTCGGTCTGATCCTTTAATTCTAAAGTTAGTTACATGTGTCAATGAATTATAGAAAGGTGATGACCTGACTTTACCTGCGCACTGACACACACATAGATATAAAACACATTTGCAAGAAAATATTAACAGTCTATTTCATGCACAACCACTCACGCCGCCTGCAAGGCTGTGTCTAAAAGCTATCCGTTTCCATGGTGACAGCGCACAGACGTCCGTTAAAACAGGGGAAGCACATGAATATGATAGAGTAGAAACCTGGAGGGGACACGGCACGCACATACACACTTTGTTCTTCAATCTTTTACAGTTTAGAAAAAGGGAAGGTGTTTATTGAAAGCTGCTGTCACTTCTGGTTGAACGCCTGGCAAAGAGGATGCCAAACCTCCTGGGTAGAGAGAGGTAGAGTGACAGACTGCAGGCATGTGTTGAAGACAAGAAGAAAACGCCAGAAATAATCCAGAGGGAAACGGAAGAAAAAAAATATATCTATGAAAAAAGGAATTGTGCATCCAAACAAAACCTAAAAACCTAAAGAAAGAAAGCACCATCATTATGACAGTGCTTCCGTGTTGCTGTAGGGAACGAACTGTGACTGGAGAAAGTAGAACAGCTAAAGTAGAGCAAAACAAAACAGCAGTGAAAAAGACTTTCACGCACTAGCATTGCTTTTAAATGTGATCCACAAGTAACAAAGACATAACATCTTCCACCTCTGTGAATGAAAAACTAAACGGTATCTCTTTGCGGCCATTAATGTGTGCTACATGAACA
Source organism: Lepomis gibbosus (assembly GCA_029875015.1). Taxonomy (NCBI): domain Eukaryota; kingdom Metazoa; phylum Chordata; class Actinopteri; order Centrarchiformes; family Centrarchidae; genus Lepomis; species Lepomis gibbosus. The sequence goes on along the minus strand of JAPMOB010244616.1, from coordinate 5,392 downwards.
GACAAACACTACTTGACTGTGATAGTGCCCAGCGAATGTCCTAGTCCAATGGTCTGTAGCCAAAGTTTACACAAGAAGACAAAAGACTTTCCCACACTTCACTGGGTTAAATGGACCATAGTAGTGAACATTCACGAGTGCCCTTTATCTGGCTTTCATATCAGCTGTGCTTTCACAGTGTGCTTACATGCCCAACATTAGCCTCAAACCACTGAGTGCTCAATAAATCAGCAAGCAAATATTATAATCTAAAGCAAATTTGTCCAACACACACTGAAGTGTACTTTTCTTACCAATACAAATTGCATTTATTATGCTTTCTTTATGTTTTGAGTTGTCTTCTAACATATCCTGTAAGCTGCTGAAATGAAAATGAAAATGCACTCATAAATAAAACAGACTGCCAAGCATCTGTTGAAACTCACATTTAATCATAAATGCTATTCAACCGGAAGTGACTCACCTATCAAGCTACCTTTTTAGCTGCGATTTACAATAGCCACCAGAATTGCTGGTGAATGAGTCATAAAGATAACGCAGTGCCATACCTGGAAAACTGTCAAAGATCGTGCAGAGTTATGCCTGGCACAGGACAGGAAATGCTGATTACACCTGTACATTACAATGTGCTTAACACAACTACAAACTGACCTTGATAGAACACCTCTGACAACAAAAGAAAACAACAACAACAACATGTAAGCACCAACAAATTGGATTTTACTGCAGGGCTATTTAATTATATCATAAGGTTTCACAAATTACACAACAGTCAACATATGTCAGTGTATGCAGTGAGTGATAAGCACAGAGATACAAAGAGACAAAGTCAGTCAGAGAGCATTTGTCAAGGTCGACAGCAGAAGTGACTCTGTCCATACAACTCTACTCAGAAAACTCAGCACCAAAGCCGTCGCACCAGATTGGAAATACAATGCAACCAAACAACGCAGTGGCTCTTGACTTTTACAGTGTAGAGATTCATTCTGCTGAAACTGCAGTCTCTTGTTTGCAGCCAGTCCAAATATTTTCTTATCCTGAGGGGGAGGAACAGGCCGTGACCCACTTTGGATCACTACCCATTGTTTTCTTAATGCTACATTTAAGCCTACGAAATCAAAATTAGCCATAATTCAAATTAAGCCTGGGCTACAAGTACGACAGGCATTCATTAGTGAAGAGGGTTAGAGAGAAAACATAACCTTCGGGTCTCCAACAACTATCCGGTAACATTTTTGATCTTATCACTGTCATCATTGCTTTGGTTTTCCTTTGAATCTTGACCAAGCAATCACTAATCTCAAACAACATCAGGTAACATTACAGGAACAAACTAAGCAAACTTTTCTCCTCGACGCCACTCAGAGCTGCAGTTTAATTATTGCAAATACAACACTGCTACTTCAAATTAAAGCTTTTTACAAGCCAACCTTTTACAATTGCAAAGTATTTATAATAGCCGTTTAATAGAGATATGAACCTTTTCTGATGCATTTCTCCCAGTGGATAATTTAGAAATTTTGCAAAAGAAAAAAGCCACAATGAGCTGATTAGATGAAACATTACATGTAATATGCCGTTTCTGTAGAGTATACAATGCATAGAAGTTCTTATCTTACAAGTGCATTTTACTTATTTAATTAATTTTCCAAATACTGTCACTGGATCCGTCCATAATAAAGTGTAATGCACTTTACTCCATTGCATTTCTGGTAAAAGACTTTACGAAGTGGCATTTAAATCACAAGTTAATTGTAGTAAGGCAAAATAATGTGCAGCCCTGACACAGAGAGCAGGAGAGTGTCTCAAGCGTGGTAATAAATGACACCAAAATGTTTAAAAAGTACAATGTCAGAGCTTATCAATCTTACTTTAACAATTATCAATCTTACTTTAATAATTTAGCCCTGTGACCCATCTAATACAGGTTTTGTTATAATTTTGTGAAAATGATTTTTTGTTAGTTTAGTGTAAAATGACCACACTTAAATTACCGTTATGAGTCAAATCAGCTGTTACTGCTCCATTACATACTGAGGACAGGAGACCCTGCTACAAAATCTGTATAGCGTGACAGCTGTTGATGTTCAGACACCCAGGATTGAACCTGTAAATCAATTATTTACATGAATGAGCATCATCTCCACCACTGGAAAACGTGCATTTCCAACATTGCTCCAGGTCACGCAAGGGGAGATGGTGTGCAAATTTCTGTGGTAGTAAAGAGCATGCCAAAGTCCCAGGAGAGACCACCGTTGGCTCTAAATTTCAGGCAAAAAGATAGCTGTGTGTGTGTTTCTATGTTGTGACGTGTCTTTGATGGCAAAAGCCTGTTCCCTACTGCCGTGTGAAAAGCAATGGATGGACTGAGGCAGTGACTGAGGGAGGAGGGGTCGGGAAGGGAGACACATCTGGCTCAAGACGATCTCCCTCCTGCAGACACCCCCTAAGGGTTCAAACAAGGGTTAACCCTCAATGACGGTTCAATGGACCGGAAGACAGAAACCCTCCCATGAGTAAACGAATGTGTGTGTTCATGAAAACTCCGGAGCATCTTTCTTCCATTCTGCATGGCAACAGCTGATGACTGGATGATGGATTCATAAAAGCCCAGCGAGCTCCGGGTTTGTTGATTTTAGGGAGGTTGAAGGGGAAACAGGGACATTACCAGCCAATAATATTCATTAATTTGACAGTGTGTGCAGGGGCATGGGACTGAGGTGGGGTTAGTGGAGTGAAAATACAGGGCCCTCATGTGAGGAGGGCAAGAGCAACTGAACGAGAGTGCTGTAAATTATAGATAACATTTTCACATCCTGTCTGTACACTGTAAAATGAAATGATTTTGTTGATAAAACAAAACATTTCCTATTTGAGGGGTTCCCAGCACCCACTGCACAGTGTGGTAGGTATATTTTCAGCAAGGGTCCACAGAAGCGCTCTTTGACTGAAGCTCTGGGCTGGAATCACAGAAGATACATTTTGGCTTGTAGCCAAACATAAGAAACATTGTCATCACCAGTACCTTTTAATTCAACTCAATTTTCTTTATATAGGCTAGCACCAATTCATAACAGACTCAATGCACGTTTTACATAGAGCAGGTCAAGACAGTACTCTTTGTAATATTATTTACAGACAACAGTTCCCACCATAAGCAAGCACTTGGTGCAAAATTAAGCGACTATCTATGAAGAACTTTGTATGCTTGTAAAAAATATTGTGCTCTAATAAAGTATTTGATCATAAACCCATTGTAGAGCTATAAAATGTGATGAAACAGCAACAAAAGTCAAATTTATTTAATGTTATTCCAAAAAACCCTAAATCAAAGAATAGAAAATAGAATAAGTAATTTCCCTAACATGTTGTTGTTGTTCTTTTACTTTTAATGGACACATGTAATATGTTTTATACTTTCTGTGAATATAATCCAATTAATCTTATTTCCATACTGTATAGACGCCTTATGAAAACCGGACGTTGTCACATGTGTATCCTTGCGCTAAATCAAGTCCGACCTTGTTTGACAAATAATGTTGTATATGGTTCTCGTATGGTGTAACATTAAGACTTTACAGCCTCTCTTCAGGTAGGACTCTCATACTACACTTGTCTTTGTAAAGAGAGAAACTGACAGGATAAACCTGACAGGCAGGTTGGCGACTTCAGCGCTGACAAAACGTAGCAAAACGTTTTTTCCAACGGAAACGGTGATGCCTTGAACACCCTGCCGTGTAAGACAGTGTATGCATTTTCCTGCCTTTTTAACGTTTTGTTTAAAAACTTGTCACAGCTGATTGGGTAACATCTGTGATACGCCCACCAAATGGGAGAAAACATACCTCAAAGCCCGCAACGTTGCAAGGAAACATGTTGTTCAATCCGAATATGTTGCAAACCGGTGCAAAACGTTTTGAGATTGAACTCGCCCCAGCTCTCTCTGGGCCGTTTCACTTACCGTAAAGGCTTGAATATGTGTGCACTCCAAATTTAGGCACGTCTAGCTTAATCGCCTTCTCACAGACGAGTGACAGAAACAGACGTTAACGTTGGCGTAGTTACCTCGAAAGAAAAGTGGTTGTCTCAAGTCAAATATCAACGTGCCCGAGTGTGCGAATTTAAGGTCCATTTATACTCCTGTGTAGGGTCTATGTGCGTACCTACGCTGTAGGCTTCGCGCGTAGCCATTCATTTATACTTGTGCGTAGGTATGTCCGTCATTGTCATTCTGAGATTACAAACACTAGTCAGCAGTAGTGCTGCAGCGTCCACTGTGTTGACCTTTGCCGGCCAAGCAGGCTAACTTCCGGTCTAGCCTCTGCGTAGCCCCGTAGCCTACGCTGACGATTCGACGCAGAAGTATAAATTATGCTTTCCAGTAGCGCAGAGCAGCGCCTCAAAACACAATGTTAGAGGTCTGAAATGTAATTAATTGTGTAAAAATATTTTAACTTCATTTTGAGACTATGGCGGAGCAAACACAGAAGCAGTACATAATTTCGCTGATAAAAGCAGATAATCAAACAGTTATTACATTAGACTGCCAGGATAGATCAGGTTGTTTACTAATGCGCGATAACAAAATGATGTTCATCACACAAAGTGAATGCCGAATAGCTAGAAGGTGGTGAATAAGTACAAAAATACTGTCGCTTAAGTACTATGTCTGTGTAATAAAACTTTGAGACTCTGAGAATCCATAACATGCACAGGGAACCCAGGGTCTAGTGTACTAATGGTCCAAAATTATGTGAAATTGCATAGTTTTAAGTCAAACCACCCTAAGCCCTACAGAAAACCCTGTACTAGCCTGACATTGATGCACACAACCCTCAAAACAACAACAAATGAAAAACAGGAAAATGTTAGATTTCACACTACTAAAACCTTTCATTCTAATCAACTGACACTCAGACAGGAAATGCATCCGTCTATTCACTCTCTGTATGTGAAAAAAAGAAAAGCAACAAGGTGCTAAAAAGTGTGGGAACTGTGTTAAGTTTCCTTACTCTCATGCAGGTAGAACTGTATAGATAGACAAATTCAGTTTTCCAGTAGCTCAGGCTGTTAGCATGCAAACACATATTAAAAGATAACAGTAGCAATGAGTTAAAAATAGACAATACTAGGGGTGTGACGAGACACTTAGCTCATGAGACAAGACACGATATTAGGTTCACAAGATCAAGACGAGATTTTAACATGACGTTGAAGGCTCTGTCCAGAGTCTGGTGTGGGGGACAGAGAGCAAGCATTTGTACAGGGGTACTTTTATTAACGGACACACGGTGACCTACGCTGCACGTTTATTACCTGACTGAAACTGCTAATATATTTCACCGCTAACTTTCACCGTCACGTTCTGCCGCTCGCTCTCTCTCACTCGCTC
>JAPMOB010244613.1:0-29723 GCA_029875015.1 Lepomis gibbosus | reverse complement strand
AATAGTTACTTTCCCTGGTAACGAGTTACTTTTATTATAGAGTAATTCAGTTACTAACTCAGTTACTTTTTGGAACAAGTTTTGAGTAACTATAACTAACTACTTTTTTAAAGTAACGTTCCCAACACTGATTGCTATAGGCTAATGTGGCTAGCTTACTAATTGTAATTAACGTCCTAACTTCACAATGTTCGAACTAACTGTGCTAAAAACACTCTCCTCGACACATGTACACATTCACATAACACTCTGTTGAACAATAACACATATTATAAGAGAGTCATACCTGAAAAGGGGAGTAGTTGAATATAAGATGCACGGACACAAACTCAGATCATGTGTGTAATGACTGAAGGGAGGACGCGACGTACACCATAACCGTAGACTGTATACAAGAAATGGATGTAGTCATCGTGACGTCACCCGTTGGTTTGTGGACTGCCGTTTTGAAGCCTCGAGTTTGGCTGACTGGGCACCGCCATGTCGAGTTTTTGCAAACCAGGAAGTGCCCAGAAGTGACGATACGGCGGAGCTAACGGCCATGTGCGGAGCTACATAGCTTGCTTAGCTAGGTGCATCTGTAACTCACGTTAACTGTCATTTTAACAGGGCTGTCAAGAGTTGCCCCCTGCTGGATTTTCAATAGAATGCAGGTTTCAGGGACTTCCGCATCGGCTTCATATTGTAGACTGGAAGCTTCCTGCTTGACCGTAACATGGCTCAACAGTTTTACGTTCCCCCTGCTGGAGCCCTCTAGTAACTACAACACTCTTCTTCACACTTATTGCTGCTGGTGTTGGAATGATATTTTTTCCATGAAAAATAAGAAAACACAAACCACTGTACTGTAACTACTGCAACTAACAATAACAACTTTAACCATAAACTGTGATATAGATACCATGTAAATATGAGAATGTCAAAATTACTAAGGATGAACCCATTAACTGTTACTCTACTTCTTACTCAACTGCTTGCTTACTGGTAATACACATTATTCCATCTGTCACACAAACAGCTAATACAGTAGACTGTCCCTTTTCTTGCTCACTGGATGTTTTCTAATCACACCTTTTTCATCTTACTTGAGATCCTCTCTTGCTCTCCCTCTCTCTGTCTCCTTCTGTCATTGTGGACATCTAGCACAGGACAGAAATAGGAAAGCTTTACAGGCTGCAAAGCTGTCAAGCACTAAAAATAATGAAGGGAAGTGTCATCCGTAGTCGATTATGAGAGCTAAGATGATCGGTGAAATCAGGTCTTGAGTGTGTGCATGCATAAGTGTGTGCGGTAATGGTGATACAGTGGTGATCTGTCCATTCACACATGTACATTTGTCCCTTGTAATTGTTTGACAGATGATCGTGGGAGGAGGTCATCACAGTTGGTGCTCTGGACAGAGGCTCTGTGATGTTTGTGCGTGTGTGAGTGTGAGTGTGTGTGTGCAAGGATATGGGATTAGCATCAAAAAGTGAGAAAGACACCGTGTTCACTAACCGGGTGACTCACAGGCTCAGCTCAACTGATGCATTACTTCCTAGTACTTATGATTATCTGTCAGGGCATTCGATAATGAGGTGCAGCGTGTTAAGAAAGCATTTTATCCAAAATAAAAATTCCAACTAAGAGATATGATTATAAAAAACTGCTTGAAGAAGTGTACGTGGTGTGCACTAAGGAGCTTTGCTTAAAAATGCTCTACTTTGCACTAGTAAGGTTTTCAAAAATTAGTCAAGTGTATCAAAGCAAACACATTTCAGTAAGTGTAATGACAAAATTAAGTTTTTCTCTGTTTTCTCCTCAGACTCCACAAAAAAGCTGAAGGATGTGCTAGAAGAGTTTCACGGTGAAGGAGTGCTTTCCAAATACAATCCAGAGCAGGTGTGTCTACGCCACGAATACCTTCTCCATATTCCTTCATCTGCTTTTAGCTTTTTTTGTCAGTCTCTGGTTGACATTCTGTCTCATTCTCACACAACTTCTGACTGCGCACACAAACACATGGTGTGACGTTATCAGACGCTTGTTATGTCCCTCTGATTCAGTGTAATATCAATCACTAAAATGCTTAGTCACTCCCCCCATTTTTAGATAAACGCTGCGGTGGAGACGCACCCTCAGCATTAACTTTGGCGCCTGACGTCAGCAGATCAGCTCCCAGCTGAGCTGTAGACTATAGCTGCAGCAGTTAGTGCAGACTTCTTTATACCATTGTCTGGACTTTTTATGTCTTTTTTCAGTTTTGACTCTCATCTATCTGCTCCTTCACTGTCTCTAAGACATTACACGTTAAGTTTTGGTTCACTTGCTGTTGAAATGTGCTTGTAAACTAAGTAATTAACTGCCAGTTAACCTATTTTTAGATATGATTCAGTGTCAAACATTCAAGGGACATAATGTGAGGCAGATTTACAGCAGTAACTTTAAATTTACCCTCTGACTTNTGCCTCAGGCTGGAAAGGTATTTTTGTCAGCTAGCTAGACAGGAACAGTTTGACATGGACCTGTGCCCTTTAATTTGTTTGCCATCTTTTAGGCTGGTCAGTGGGGACAAAGTTTGATAGCCTACCAAACTCTTTATATAAACTTTAAATACGACTGATATTACCATTGGTTTGGATTCTGATTGTTGGTAATTTAGAACCTTGACTTCCTGAACCATCTTCCCTTTCACAGGTGGACACTTACATACAATGTATTGTATATAAGCTTTGACAAAACCTCAATATTACGGTATTTAATTAAAACTCCCTCTGTCCTTCAGCTGATGTTTGATGATTTTATGGTATCTGCACTGATAATGAATATTCAAAAACAAACTGACAAAATATTACAATTAAAGGAATAAGATTTAAAAAATTTTTTTAGGTGAGACGAGGTAGAAGAAAAGTTTTATTATTAGCTGTACATGTATAAAAAATTCTTTTCACCTGCACATCACCAAAATCACAGTTGCTGGGTTGTGCTCTTCTCAGCTCCTTTAACAATAAACTTGTAAAAACTGAACTAGTTTTCATTTTCTCCATTAAATCCTCACATTCTGCCTTAAAGCATATTCTTTGGATATATACCACAAGAACACAAACCCACCGTCAGCATGCCGCAGTATCAGGCTGCATCTTCAAATTTCTCTTTTACTACATGTGACGTTTATGAAATTATGTGTTTAATCTGATTACAATGCAAGAGATTATATATTATTATTTATAATAATGCGCTAGCAAGTAAGGACGGCTACTACTTTTACATCTATATAGGTCATAAAGAATTAGAGCGTTAATGTCATTTTTCACGAAGCCCATCATTATCATTTTCACACATACATCTGCATAGGCAAATTTCATATGTGAGAGGGGGCAACTGAATACTGTGTTCAGCCAAAAACATATCTGCTGTCATGTCTAACATCTTGCCTGCAGTGTTGGCATCATGCCTATATGTCCATTATGATTTTTATGATCATCATGGTCATTCTTTGCCTACCTCATGATACATTTCGTCCTTCTCCTGGCATCTCTGTTGTACAAAAAATATTTTCCTCTCCTCTTGCTCCTCTCCCTCTTCATTACCACCTCCACTCTGCTATAAGCTTCTGCTCAATATTTGTGATGACATGACTAACATCATGGCTGGACTTGGGGCGCCAGACGAACCAGACTGTTCACATGGTCCTTCAGACACCACACTGTCACCTGGCGCCACGATGACCACTGTGGCCCTGCTTCTGCCATCTATCAATGTGTGCGTGTCCATGAACCTCTAATCTCTCATCAGTCCATTGTGCCAGCTGCAGCGGAATCTACAAAAGAAGACAATGACCTCTCTTTCTTCCCGCTCAGTGCTTTTATTTAGATTATTTTCAGCCAAATTGTGTTCATGCCTCTTCTGAGGGAGTTTAAAAAATGGATTAAAGACAACAGATAAAAAGAAAGAACAATGATTGACAAGTTTAGCTGTCAGCAATGTTGGGTTTTCTCTATAGAAGATTAGCAAACAAACATTAGCACCATAATACTCAGGGACTGATGAGTGGCTGAAAGACAGAGGCTGTACATGACACCCCCTGGGTTTCCCTCCACAGCAGTTAAAGGCATGACAAATCTATCACTATGTCATTTAGCTGTGCTCCGTTTTGTTGACTTTACATAAAACTGTCTTTGTTATTGTCAAACACAACAACATATAGCAGTTTAAAATGTTTGTCCTGTGAAGAATTGTTGCCAGAAATGTTATTTTTAGGGGCGAAACGCCCACAAGAGCTTATTGAGGGAACTGCCTGTGGTATTTAAATTGTGACCACACCATCCAAGCAAAACAAACAAGATAATTAAACTAAAGAGAAACTAAAAATGAGATGTGAGGCACACAAGGTACATGTGGCAATGTGAGGCACATTTCTACTAGGTGTTATTATTGTGACATGTCCAGGGTGTAATCAAAAGAGAATTTATCTGTGTTTAGTTTTACTTTTAGAAATGGATGAAAATTTATACAAAAATGTAAAAACACATATAATGCTCTTAGCAGCACAAACACCCTTTTTAATATGTGTGAAAATCAGTTCAATTTCAAAAAAGCCTTGGAATCTTTCTAAATTGATAAGCCTTAAGCTACGGTTAGCACACTGAAGTTTATATCCCCTTTCTTCCTGCCTGGCCTACTTCTTCTCAAGCAAGGTGGTCACAAATGACATTCTCATTTTTTCAGTCTGATAACATTGCACTTTAGATGGACAGATCTACTCTGCAGTCTGGGATCTAGACGGGACAGAAGCCCCCCATTTAATGCCAAAAGAAAGTCAATCAAATCATTCTGACAGCCCTGCCAAAATGAAAAAAGATTAAATGAACCATGTAAATGTGTCATAGCTGCCCTTGGGAGATATTTGCAGATTGGCAGCCTTGAATGTGAGTCCGCTCATGGGGAAAATAATCGTCAGTTAGCCTCTGGGGTAAATGTGTTTTCCAGAGGGACGAGAAATTTCCACAAATGTGTCTGGGTGTACTTACATTCAAGGCAATTCATCAAAATATAAAAAACAGCCTTTTGTGTTTTATCATTTCTACTATACCTGTACTATGTGAAAAGACTGTGCGTGTGTGTTTTCTATGGCATGTGTGCACATGAGCATATTTGTCTAAACCTGCCGTGATACACGATGCACAGCAAATTAAAGCCCTGTGGTTTGTTTGGCCAAATAAGGAGAAGAGAGTGATATGAATAATGCCTGGCTGGCTTTGGGAGCTCTAAGGGTTAGGTCAACACTGTTGAGCTGAGGGAGGATCCTCATCACGGTGTGTTCCTCTGTGACGGGCGTCCGTTACAACTGCTTCAAACACGCTCAACAGAAGCATATTAGAAGCATATTTCCACTAAGTCTTAATGTGCAAAAGGGATCAGCTTTGTCCTATTTTGGTGCGAAACAAATGTTCCCTGGGGGGAAAGGGCTTTAGTTTGCTTATACTACAGCCTTATTATGTTCGCTTAGTTTATTTGCATTAACTTGCACCATGTCTGTTTAAAACTGGAGAGGAAATCTTGACCAACAACAAAGTGATATGGCAGACATTAATGGCACTGATGTTAACTGGGAACAGAAATGATTGGTCAATTGATTAATTTGTCGATCAACAGAAAAAAGCACTTTGAAAAAATGACAACACATTCTACTGCTTCTAGGTAAATGTATTTATTACTTTACCACTAAATGCAATATCTTTGGGTTTTAGATGAAAACAAGACATAACTAATTGATTAATCAAAATTCAAAATAATTATTAGTTACAGCCTTAATGGGATCGAATCCTCTGGGAACATATGCAAAATGAGCAGTTCAACAAGACTGACATGATATATGTTATAAATTGGCCTCTGTAGGGATGCTATAGGTCATGGATCATGGGGATTTGGAGGAATAAAGTTCAGTATATTAACCTTTGTCATGCTGGTCAGTCATCAGTCATTACATTATGTACCAGCTCAAATATGTACGATTTAGTAAGCGAGCGATGAGACTGCTGAGCCAACAGAGCAGACAATTTTTTCGTCTTCCAAATTTTGGATAAAGTTGGTTAAAGTTTATTCGATAGTATTTGGGTGTGATGATAAAACAATCCTGAACCTTTCTGCATGTGCTGCACCAGGCAGCATTCACTTGAATGAATGTCCAACATGCCGCTATTGAGCTTCAATGATGGCTCTGTTTACTTTAGATGTGTCAGTAAGCCATGCCAGTGAGACAGCATGCACAATGCCAGGCTCCTGGATCTGTTTTATCTAAATGGAATCCAACCACCGTTAATCTTATTAGTTACAGTATATGTATGTTTGATGAAAAATGAGACCCAAGCGGGCAAATCCTAATTGAAAAGTCTGCATTGCTGCGTCACACTGCGTCATACTTATTTGATTAATCACCTGTCATGTGAATTCGGAGTATGTGGTCAAAGGGTTGAATTGTGCAACCAGATAGCTTCAGGCTTTTCAGGCTGTGATTGAGTGCACTTGGATGAGTGCAGCACAGTGAGAACCAAACAGTCCCTGCAGAGAGGTGGAGCGGTCCGGTCTGCAACCTAACCACAAACATCGAAGATTTTACCTCCCACAAACTAGCTAACCCCTTCTCTTCTTCTACCCATTCTTCCCTCACTCTTTCATCCTCCCTCCCTATCTTCCTCCTCCTTCTCCTCTTCACTTTTTGTTCCAACTGTTAAACAGAAGCAAGACGTTCTCAACCAAGTAAGCCTCAGCCCGGCGGGCTCTGCATGTTGTGTGGTGTCTGTGTCAGCAGACTGCATGCACATTCTGTCCACTAACATAACATAACCCCGCCTTACCCACTACAGATGGTCTGTCACCCTGCCAGAAGGGGGAAAGGCCAAAGTTCATGGTGTTGTTGAGTTGAGTTCAGTGCTACTATGCACCCACCAAATGCTCTGTGAGCAGCTGCTGGGGGAAAGTGGGGTTTGCAGGAAGTAAATGGAAGGAGCATTCCGTATTTTGCCTTACAGCTGAATGTTAATTTGACATGTTTAGCTGTTTATATTTCTTTCTGTACATTGTTTTGTTGTCTTTTAAACCATCAGGCCTCCAAACACCAAGTTTTTATCCGGTGCAGCTTTCAGCACCTCTTTTCTGCTACCCTTAATGAGATATTCTGCGGTGGTCAGATGACTGGTGTGACAGACTGTGCTTTTGACATTTTACTGACCTTTTAAAGTCTTTCTGTAAAATCTGTTGAGAATGTTTTCACTTTAATGATTGTCATTTAGCAGCTACCTTGAAGAAAATACTGGCATATCATTTTAGGGAAGATCAACTTGAACTGAAAAGTCCATCACATTTCTCTATTTTTTCATTGTTGTATCAAATTAATTGTCCATCTGTGGTTTGGTGTACTTCATTCAGTGTATCTCAGTAATTCAGTTATCCTACTTGCTCTTTCTTTTCCCACGCAGCCCATTGACTATGAGGGCTTCCAGCTCTTCATGGCCACTTACCTGGAGAATGACATCCCCGAAGAGTTGTGCCAGCACCTCTTCACCTCCTTTAAAAGCAAGACCGGAGGCTGTTCTCCCGATCAGTCTCGTGCAGGAACGAGCTTACTGGGTAGGCTGTTATAATTCTTCTAAATCTTTGCAACACCTCTGATCAAATGATTCACAAAGTTAGAATTCATGTAAGTGCATTTTGCTGGTGTCACTGCTCGATGCAACACAGCAATGATCCAGTGTACATATACTTATTGAAATGTGTCAGGCAGGGTTTCCCTGGAAAAAATCTACAGGTGATCTACAGTTTCCTGCATGCTGATTGACCTCCACTAGTTTTTGATACAGCAACTTCCTTCCCGAACCCAGAATGACAAAAATGTCATATTGCGATATTGAACACAATCTGACACAAGTAAAGCAAATCCAAACTACCAGAAGATGAGATTGATGGGCACACTAACTAAAGCAGAGGAACCTGGGCACTTTGCCAAAAGACATGCCAATTTTCTTCTTCTATAGTTGTGATGGCCCCAATGGCTAAACAGACTTGGACCCTAAAACACAGAGCATTAGGGTGCCCGTAAGCATTTGTGGTTTCATCATCATTATCTAAAGTTGTTGGTGTTTCTAGCATTGTTGGCAGTAGTTGGCTGTTATGGACACATGTTAAATCAGCAACAGTCTGCTGGAGTGAAGTGTCTGACTATTCAGACTAAATCATTTATTTAACTGTACCTGATTTAGTGTAGTTTTTCCTGCGTCCTCTTCTTTCTTCTTCCGCCAGCAACAGACAATGCCAGATCAAACGAAAGCAAAACTTTTTAACCATTTAATAATGACATGAAAAGAGGATTCTAATTTGTTTAGTTAGACTACTTACTAGCTCTCATGCAGGCGCAGATTATATACTGTATAAAGTTGTCGGCCACTTAGCTATCAGCCGTAGACTTTGCAACATGACACAAAGCATTTGTTCACCTTTTCAGTCTTGGAGTTTTTCAACTATCAGCATTCATTTAAAAAAACCTAGACTGTTTATAAAGATGGATAATGTGACAACATCTAAGAGTGCCAAAACATCTCAATCGCCCCCTGGTGGCAGGTTTAGGTCACACTATGTTAGCAGACATGGGCAAAAAAAAAACACGCTGATGTTTGTTTAACAGATTTTTTTCTGATAAGTCTGGTTTTAAATAGTTATTTGCTAGAAAAAGGGGATTTTACATCAACCCTGCTCACAATTGAGTCTGCTGGGTACATGGGTGGGACCTTGATACCGTGGCTCCAAATCTTATCACAACTTCACAGACTCTGGCTCCAAATGACATCCCAAGTGCAAGATGGCAGCGCCCATATCTGTGATATTTGGGCTTCATTTTGTTTTGTTTTTTACAGTGGGAGGAAGTGGAGACGCGGCGTCCAACAGGTTAAAACCTACAGAGACTTCAACAAAAGATTACAGGGAAAATGCATCACAGTACTCGTTAGTATGTTTTATTGACAAGTCATCTCTGTGAAACATCACAGCACTGACCATGCTGCCACTTTAATCCGGTCATTGTCTTTTTGTAAATGTGTCTATATTTATGCCCCTTTTTGCTGTAAAAATGTCAGAAAACATGCAGATGAACATTGACACATAGGCACACGAAGAGGTGTAGCATTGGGGGAAAGAAATGCCCACAAAGATACTAGAATGAATAGCTGTGGATGCGGCCCATAGAGAATGCCTACGTATTAGGCCCTGAAATTTGTTTTACGGACATGTCTGGACACACGTGGCAGACATGCTTATTCGCCACAAAAACTGACTTCACGCTGACCAGAGCAGAAGACAGAAATCTTTGGGTGTTGTAGGTCACTTGCACCTTGCTCTGTGCAGTATGTAAACTCATCCTTCCATGTGAGTGCTGCGTGGGCCCTGGCACCGCGTTCTGCCGGTCTGCTCCTCAGTGCAGAGCAGCTGAGGAGACAGATGGACTGTTGAATTAGAAATTTATTTCTGTGGTATACTGTGTGGAAAAGTAAGAGGCAACAAGTGCAGAAAGACTAAATGTGAGTGGCAGCATGTCACTTTGGGTAGCAGCATTGGTGTTGAGCCTCCCAGTGTCTCAGTTATCATAGTTTGTGATGTCCCAGCTAAAACTTCATGCACAGATGTCAGTTCCATGTCATTCTAATTATTATGCAAGAATTATCTAATGAATGCAGAAATGGCAGTAAAGGTGTCTTACTGCTGCCTCATGTAGACTGCGTTCCTTCAGGGTTTGGTTGTTTATGTCCTCAAAAATTAGCTGGCCCTGTGAAGTTTTCTTGAAAACAAACAAACAAAAGTTCTGCTTACATTCAGTGTTGTTCACCCAAACGCATTGTTTGCATCCTGATGCTTTTCCTTCCTCGTAAAACACAAATCTGAAAATTCCATTGTTCCCATTCATGTTTAAGCAGTCTTCTAATTTCCTGCCTTTGTTGGTGCATTGCTGCATATCTTGGCATGTTACCACCACCTGTCCATCAGTGGAATAGTGTGACAGGATTGGCAGACATATGTTTAGTCCGCACATGTGCGTCCTTGTGTGTGTGCATGAGACAATCAAAACCTGACTTAATCACTTCAAGTTCTTTGCTTTTAACAACCATCAGTCCAAAACTCAAAGGTATTCAATTTCCTATCAAACACGACAGGTTGCAAATCATCAGAGGCCGAAATCAGAGAATGTCTGGACACTTTGCTTGAAACATTTCTGAAGTTATCGACCTAGCATCAAAACAGTCACTTGTTATTTTTCTGTCAATTCTGCCAATTTATCAAAAGGTGATAAATAAATATTTTTTAGTTTAGTAGGATATAATGTAGTGTCAGCAGAGTCTGAACAAATGACAATAACAATGGCAGAACTTTTGGAAGAGAAACCAATCTGTGATAGTGCTGCTGCTTCTTCTGCTGTCAATTTAACACTATGGTAATTACTCAGTTGTTAGCAAGTTATAGACACACTGCAAAATCTAAAGTACTTTAGAGAGCTTTTCTCGTGTCGGTGATCCACTATTTTTCATTGATCTGCTCCAAGTGGATATTCTTTTTGATCCTTCAGGTACAGGCAAAGTACGCAGACAAGTATGTTAGCCGGTCACGTTGCAGCTGCACAAGCAATGGTAAAAGCAAGTATATCATAAGACTAATCCAGGAAGTCCAAATATAAATGACATTCTGTAAATAATGAACTTTATCATTATCATATTTGTGACAAAAGAAATTTCATGAAAAACGTTCACCTGAGGTTTATCAGCAGGGTTACCAGGTTTGTGTTCATTCTGCGGCAGCTTCAGTGTGTTCTCATGAGACAGCTGATAGAGCCTGCACTGACACCTGGTGGTAACATTGAACAACATAACATGAACTGGCCTGGATGGAGCTGGTCACTGTACAGATCAAATCTTTCAGTATCTTCCAATTATGTTTTATTTTTCTTTCTGCCGGAAGCTCCCAGTCAGAGGAAAGTGATAAAATGAACAATACTAATTATGCTGCCTGGACAAGTACAGAGACTGTTTCACTGTATGCAATATGCTTCTTTCTGTTATCTGAGACTATCTGGCTCTTTAATCGTCATTTCCTGCTTTCTAACATATAATAGAGGCCTCTTTTGTGACTGATGATATTAGCTTTCTGAGCTTGACAAAGAATCCAAAAATGGGGCTTTTATTCTGATGTACTAACTTAATTAAATGATTTCCTCACAAAGTTTGCCATCTAATTTCAAACTCATGCAGTTTTGTAAATGTAAACAATCATCTGTTTCTAGATACTATATGGAAGATAACTAATGTTCACTCATTCTTGCTGCCACTTTCTTTTCTTTCCTCAAAACAATGACTGACCGCAGAAGTCTGTTCCATTGACGCAGGCATCTCTATTCAGACCGAAGTGGCCTGTGCCCCCATTACAGGTACCAGAGCAGGCCGAGTAGCCCACATCATCAGGGTGATGTCATCTTAATGGGACAAGAGTCCAGCTGGCTATAAATTCCTGCTCCATTTTTGGTGTGCTCTTGTTGTGTTGATGTGAGTTCATGGTATCTTGCCTGTGGATCAGTGGATGACATGAAGCTTTGTGAATGGTATTTGTGTATGGTTTTAACACGGTGTTGTAATTTGATCTGCTTCCTGTCCCTCTATGGCTCCTGAGCTTTTCTATTTGGATTTTTGTTGTGAAGTTTAACGGTATTTCTGCAGTTTGTTTTGTTACTTTGCATCTTACAATTAACCATCTCTTTGTCTAATATCCTCTTCACTCATCCTCCAATGTTTACATCATTTCGGTTCAAAACTCATTTGTCCCTTCTATCTCTGTTCTTCTTTCCTTTTCCATTCTCCCCCTGCAGGGATGAATGGCAAAAGCATCCTTTCTGCAATGGGCCGACACACACCGGAGCACTCCAGTGTGATGAGTACGGCAGGCACGGGAGCCACCACCTCCCCTTGTTCGTCTCGCTCCTCCTCGCAGCGTTCAGGGACGGGGGCCCATACACCTAGGGGGCCCCACCGATCACCCTGCACCCAGGTCAAAACCTCAGAGGCCAGCAGCAATGCACTGACCCCCAACGCTGGTCCTGCCAAGTCACCAGTGTCCCCCAAACTTTCACCAGGTGAGGTTGGCTGCACTGACACACAACTGACTTAAAGTGATTAATGTAAGGTGGCAGTGACAGAAAGTATCATAATCAGGCGCTTGTCAAAAATGATTGTGAATGATGATCGGTGGTCCACTTTCAAACCTGTATTTGGTGTGTCTTGTCAGGAGCTCAAGACATATCAAGAGATGAATATGTGTAGACTTATTTATTGTGTCTGTGTCATCATACAGTCAGTCTATGGTTTGATAGGATGCATGATGCAGCATTCACCGATGCACTCACTATATTTTTAACAAAGTGGAATGAACATTTTCTTATGCCTTATATCTAAGCCATGTGATAAAAGTCTCACTGTTTTTATTATATTTATTTTGACTTCTATTTAATTTAATGGTAAAGTGTCATAATTTAGGTTTTAGTTGTGCATTTTTGTTACAAAATGAAAACAGTACAAACTCTTTAATAGATTAAAAGGATTTTTATAAATATATTTATCTATATCTCTAATCTCTAATCTATGAGTGCACTCATAAGGAGAAGTGATGAATATCTGAATAGAGGACATGGACATTTTCAGACAGGAGTTGAAACACTTGAAATAATGGATGAGATTTATTTGCAACTACTGGAATTTAATGTTTGTAGATATAAATTAGAAACCATTGGGAGCTGTAACCGATTGGATCACATATTGCCATTCATTTTCCACCTCCATGATGTATATTGTACCACAGCAGATTGTTACACAAATTACTTGACAATGTTAAATGAAGAAAAAACATCACATGAGATCTAAATCTGGCCTGTTCCTGTTCATTGGAAACCATGCTAGGTGTTTGCAAGCTAAAGTGAGGACTATTGGAGGTCTCCTGATGTTAGTTCCATGCCTTTATATGAAGAACATTTGAATGCATTGCAGTGTTATGGAAATAAAGTTAGCCAGATTCAGGTGTGATGAAGACGTTTCAGAGACTGATGAAGACTTACACAGCATTTGTTTATTGAGCCCAGCCAAGGCGATACACTGCCAGTTTCTAACGTGTAAGCACATTCAATCCCGACACCAAATCTGAAGGATACTTCCTGTCTGAGGATATTTATACTTACTAGACCTACAGAGATTATCTAAGTCTCCAAATAAGGTTATTGTTCACTCCTCTATACTTGTGTGAAGATGCGATTGGAAATTGGTTCAAATTAGGACACTAAGCTTACCTATATTAAGTCACATTGTGTGTGGACCCTAACATGACCTGGGAAAACCCGTGTCATAGTACCCCTAAAATTTCTTCAAATGGAGGTGCTACTAATCTAGTGATGGCTTTTCAGATTGGTCACATGATGTCGTAGTGTTTTGATTAGCAGCCTCTGTTTTGTCTCTGCCTGTTTTACTGGGATCAGAGTTCTCTAAAACTGTCAAACTAATACTTAAATGTGTAATTTAGTGCTGCTCATTTCATTAATTTTACCAGAGGAACCACAGCGGAGTAGAAAGAGTGATGGGTGCTGTGAATAGCTTTGAACACTTGTGTTGTACATCAACAGAGAGGAGCCACCCTGAGAAGCATTTGTCACTGCGGAGGAGCCCGTCGCCCCAGAAAGGCTCCCCACTGCCGTCGCCCCAGGTGGTCTTTCTCAAGGACATCGTCTGCTACCTTTCCCTGCTAGAGAGGGGGATGCCGGAGGACAAGCTGGAGTGTGAGTGACAGGGATGGAGGATGTAGACAGAGGGTCAGCTTCTCTCAGGGGGATATTGAGTGGGAGCAGCTGTCGTATGCAATGTGTTTAGGTGCCCGGGCCTCCAGTACTACTGGCCTCAGTAGCATGTCGGCTCAGGTCAACAGCAAAAGTAATAAGGCTGTTCCCTCCTTCTCTGGCTGTCTCCCCAGGGCCTTAGATACGGTTGTTGCACCTCCCACACAATGCAGGTCAGTGACATGCTTAAGCCCTGCTGTGCCCAATTTACTTCTTTAGTTTCTAAGGCTATATTGGCGCACACTGACAAGGCTAATCTCTGCTAACTGGTCCCCATGCCCCAGTGCAGAAGTAGCACGCTCCACTTCTTTAACCCCGTGGCCATCTGGAGAGAGTCCAAGAACGAATGTTACAGCTTCAGAGAGCTCCTAATTATCTGACGGTATCTGAGCCATCATGGGATCTCTGTTTTCTCGTTTCCCTCTAGTCATGTTCCGGCTGTACGACACAGACGGCAACGGGCTCCTGGACAGCTCGGTGAGTAAGCTCTGTCTCTGTTCACTTTTGTATCTCCCTCTCTTTTCTCTCTCTCCCTCGTCTTCATCTTTCCGTCTTGTGTTTTGTCTCTTTGCCCTTTGCACACATCTGCTCCAAGAATAGAAACCCGACAGCCGTTGTGTTTACATGAGATCATTTGTATTTGTTCTGTTCAGTTTAATATTAGCCACGTGCTGAAGTGATCTCATAAACAGATAAGATCTTCTGTGAATATGCTCAATATACAGGGAAATGCATACAGACTTTGTTACACTTTGTACTTTACTAAACGCTGACTTTAATATTGACTAAAAGCACGTTCTTCACACAACACAGGATCACAAACAGGATACGTTTCTCAGTCATCCATGTTTGTTTAGTAGAAGGCAGGTAAAGCTAAGATGGCAGTTTTGGTTTCTTTGTTCTATACGGTATGTATTTCTTTTTGTAGGAGCTGGATCGCATCATTAATCAGATGGTGCATGTGGCAGAGTATCTGGAGTGGGATTCTACAGAACTGCGACCGGTGAGCAAACTCTCGACTTCAATAAAGTCAGGAAGAGAAACGTAAACAGGCCCCTCTGTGAAGGCTTTGTCATTATTTACTCACCCTTAATGCCTGTTAAAACCTCAGGAGACACGCAAAGAGTGGATTTCACTTCCAAAAAGGAAGTAACACAACCACGAAATTGCTTTCTCAGTAAATGCTATGAAGACAAAAGAGTGGCCTGTTAGAGGAAAGCCCCTGATCGAGATCTGCATTTGAAAACAAAGAAAACTACTTAAGAGTCTATTATTTGCATTTTGCTATGTAATCTATAACAAAAAACAAAAAAATTGTGAAAATGAAAGCACAACTTTAGCACATTTTAAAGTCACAGAGGAGTACATAAAGGCTTTATTCTGTCATTTTTATTCACTGTGTCAATTCAACAGCTTTGTATTGGGAATCAAACTGAACGGCGAGCTGAGTGTATCATTACCTCTGCATCTTTTATCGTTTATCTAACAGGCGCAAGGCACAAAACATGTATGGCACCAGATATAGAAAAGTTAATTTCCATCTTTAGTCCCGATAGTAGTATTTACAGTGTGTCTGTTTGTTTTTGACTACTAAAAAGCTTGCCTTTTGAAACACTGCTGAACAGAATTTTGAATGATAATAGTATCCTACTTTTGACCACAGTATGTAGTCTGCCTATAACTGACTTTGACTTTCCTGTGTAGGTACTCACAGGCCAGGCATTCTGTGCCCCTGACATTGGGTGTAGTATAAAATATAAAGAGACTACAGAATTCTCCCTAGCAATAATTTTATAACCACTGTTGTCCATCAGTGTTTAAAAAAGGTATTTTGTAAACAGATGGTTAACAGTTGGTTACAAATTAGTGAGAGAAAACAAAAACCAAAAGGCAAATAGACTGTCAACTAGGTGAGGGCCCTGTTTTTGATGATAAAAAAATTGTAATATCTCGAGAATAAATTTATGATAGAATAGGATGCTTCTGGCAGTTATTTAGAGTTATGGTATTTAGAGTTGCAGTGTGGAGTTTTTCCTCGAACCGGTAGCTCTGGGTTGCTACTGTCTCTGTACCTCCCTCATGTTGCACTGTTTGGGACGTCCGGATGCTTTCCAGTGAAGAGATTGTAAGGTGCATTTTATCGGCTAACATTTGTGTGGATTTGTGCTCAGTGTTTTCAGTTAGGTTTAACAGAGCAGCAAACTTGTTTTATCCAGTACAGTCCCAAACGGGGTTCTGTATCTGTATTTGACGGTCTGTTATACGGATATATAAATAAATTAAAATGAATTAATTCGTCTTTGACTTTAATAGGTGCTACATGCTGATTTAGAGAGGGAACTTTCCCAAACAAAAGACACAAAAGGAGGAGAAGGAGGGAAAACCCTTTCTTAAGCATCTAGGGGCCGGTTTCAAGAGCATGATGGGACTGGTTGACACTTTAATCTTGAATGAATTAAAAAAAAAATGCGTACATTAAAATGTATTTATTTATAGCTGAGATGCCTGGTTTAAGGGGGTGCTGCCTGCAACCCCCACGTCCATGCCTATGCACATTGAGTGAAATAAGTAGATTATTTTTAAGTTGTTTGTACATCAGTCGAGTTCTTTGGAGGGTGAGAACTGCTTCAGTTGAACCAATGTATATTTATGTCACTTTAGATACTGAAGGAGATGATGGAAGAGATCGACTACGACAGAGATGGGACAGTCACACTGGAGGAGTGGATCAGAGGAGGCCTCACAACCATCCCTTTACTGGTCCTGCTGGGCATGGACACGGTACATATTAGTGTGTGTCTGAGTGTGTGTGTCTGTGTGTAAAACATTATTGTTTATCTTCCCACAACCATTTCACTTTTGTTGTTCTATATGTTTTTTTGACATCTTGAGTTTTAGCAGAGACCTTTTATAGAGGATCAGGAATCAGATCCTCAATACAACTCTATGGGGAAAGCCTGTAACGGCAAAGATGGCGTACATCTCACCCCTCCTGCTAGAAGCCAGTAGTGACGCATGTGTAGTAGAAGTATAATCGGTCAGGTAAAAATGCTTTTTAAACCTCATTTTGGGGTATAGTCCATCCATCGTCAACCGCTTATTCTGCGGAGCCAATCCCAGCTGACATCAGGTGAAAGGTCACCAATCCATCACAGGGCCACACTTAGACAAACAACCAGTCACACTCGCACCTAAGGACAATTTAGGGTCTTTGACGGTGGGAGGAAGCCGGAGAGAACCCCTCGCAGACACGGGAAGAACATGAAAACTCCACACAGCTGTGCTGTGCCAGGGCAATCAGGGTTTGAACCTATGACCTTCTTGCTGTGTGGCTACAGTGCTATACACCAGACCACCATGACCATAGATTTTACTGCTGATTCTATTCATGTAGTTTTAATGTCCCGGTGACCAGTGAAAGTGAAGTTCTGGCTCTCTCTCCATTCATTCAGATGGGAGCCTCGTCTATTTAGTCCGAAATAGCTGTCCGGAGGCATTGCCAAGTGGCATGACTTGCCTGTAAGGACTTTAGTTTAGTTTTAGCGCTCATTGGCTGTTGTGAGATCTGTTCTCAGTCAGCAGCACTGACTGAAAAGAAGGCTTACTTAATTTTATTCAGTGTATTGAGGTTAATACGGTTCTGTAGGTAGCACTATTAAAATGTGGTTTGTGGTTGTGTTAAGAACAGCAAATGTGCAGTATAAGATTTCATGACCTCTGTACTGGATTTTTGAGCATTATACCAACTTGTGTGGGGCATTTTATAGTTAAAAAATAAAACTGTCAGTGCTCGCTGATGGGTAAACTATACAAATGGGACACTGCTTCTAAATCACTGCAATATATTTTTGAATCTCTGTACAGCAATTTCTTGTTACGTATTGACTGATTGTATGTGTGATAAGCTAAAACCAGCTGATAATGTATCAGTCGGGCTGAACTGTGCACTGCATAGCAACGACCAAATGGCAGCACACAGTATATATATTTTTTGATATTATGATTTGAATTAATGTTCACCTGAGCTGCTGTCAAACATGGACCGTTTATATTGTGCTAGTTTGAGTTATTATCAACTTGAGAATTCCCTGCACTGTTTGTTGCAACAGTAATAACCAAAATCCTCAAAATTTGATTCTACATCTGTCCTTTGTTGTCTCCTCCTAGAATGTACAGGAAGATGGGCAGCATGTTTGGCGTCTGAAGCACTTCAACAAACCAGCCTACTGTAACTACTGCCATACCATGCTGCTGGGAGTTCGCAAGCAGGGCCTCTGCTGCTCTAGTGAGTCGTCTTTGTCTCCATTGCTTTTTCCTTGTCTCTTCCGACTTCCCCTCCTCTCCATCGCTGTCGTTATCTCTTGGTCTCTTCCTCCATCTGTGTCTGTTTTGCATCTGACTCAGATGGAAGTTGTTCGTTGTGCCTGAGTGCCTTGGTCTGAGTCAATGTTGTTTTTCAATTAAGTCCACACAGTCATCATTAAAAAAACCCCCATAACAATGTTATCATGTGTAATTTCATTATTGATTGAATTCTACCAGGGAGCAGTTCTCGAGGCTGTTCTTGTCACAGTTGGATGGAAGGGCTCACTGATTGTCTGAGATTATCTCTAATGTGAAAACTGTTTTATAAAACTCCCTGCAAACTATGTTTTTTTTGTGTGTGTGATAGCGTAAATATTAAAAATAATGAATATGCCAACCATTATTATGGGCTGGTTTGTGATGTAAAGTATACTGTGGTGCTGAAGTAATTTTACAAACTGTTGTCTCTTGCTTCTTTCCCCCAGTATGCAAGTACACTGTGCACGAACGCTGCGTGTCCAAAGACATCGCTGCCTGCATCAGCACCTACGCCAAGTCACGTAGACACACCAACGTAAGCACAAACACACCACATGAAAGGGTTGATTCTGCACATGAAATGCAGTGCTGATGACATGGACTGATGCTGCGGGGTAATGAGACAAGAACACTGACCAGTCTGTTTGGCAGATTCTCACTGACTCATGCTACTGTGTAACAGAGCAGCGAGGATCATGGGATGGTCTGCAGGGTCATGCAGGGCTTCTTATTATATTCTCTCTATTTCTACAGAATTATTTATCTGGCTGTTCACATGCTGATTACAGTCTGTAGAGATTTTAGAGAGAAACTTAACGGCAGGCTTCTGGCAAAAAAAGCCTTCCCATCAGTAATTTGCCTTTTTGTGTTTTCTTTTTTTTGTCTATTAATTGATGTATTTCATGTAAGTCATTTATCAAGTCAAAACACATTTTTCAGTTTATCGAAATGTGAGGATCTGCTGCCTTTCTCTGTTTTATATCTTTGTGAATTACTCAGACAAAATAAGCAATTTAAACATGAATTATTTTCTGACCGTTAGTGGCAGCCCCAAAGCCTAGGTTGAGTGGATCACAGCATCACAGCATCTATTTTGCTAAAAACACAAACAGTTATAAGTGTGCAACAAAGTTCCAGTTGAAAAAGCTTTAGAAAAGCTTGAAGTAAAAAAAAAAGGAGGATTTTGCTTTTTGTTGAGCAAAGAAACCAAGCGCCTCAGCTGTGATTGTCCTGATTTTATTTTTGTTGTGTGCATAGACTTTGTTGCTGTATGTACGGATGTTTCTTGTTACTTATCAGTGTTTTTTGTTGTTGTTGTATGTTTTATGCTTCCCCCGTGCACCCAAATTACCCTCTGATTTATCTCTTATATAAACAGTATTTGGGAAGCCCAGGCTTTGATCAGCAGGGTTTCATTTTCAAACCCAAATTACTCTTTTGTGTTTGTTACAAAAATCAGTGTATGAAGGTTTTGTGGATAACTACCTTATATATTTCGATTAAAAAAAGAATAGAACATTCTAAACCCTAAATAAAGTTTACAACTTGACTTAATGAATAATTAAAATGTCTAAAAATGTATAACTATTTAATGCTAAAACAGTGAAGACTTTTTATCTCCCTCTTGCCCTCCAGGCTATGCAGCATGTATGGATGGAGGGTAACTCTCCTACCAAGTGCGACCGCTGTCACAGAAGCATCAAGTGCTACCAGGGCCTGACTGGCCTGCACTGTGTCTGGTGTCAGATCACTGTGAGTTGCTGCTTTATGTAGACACAGATAACTCTTACCAGGAAACACTTTAATCTGCACTAGCTATATTCCAGACTCTGTACTGACCAATAGAAAAGTATTGTAAGTACAAAGTAATATCAAAAGATAATGTGTTGAGTGTTGCGTGTTATTATTTTTATAGTTTACCTTTCTCTCTTGCATAATGTATTAAATGCATCCATGAAGGTTAACACACTGATTTATGACCATTATCTTATATGTCAGTCACTCTTACATTGCTTTGTTTTGCTCACTGTTACCAGTTTATTAAGGACACCTAAAAATTATACAGCAGTCTTTATAATTGAAACTTTTTCAGAGATATTTTGATTCAGTTGTATTGTTGTTTCTGTTATTTTGTCCAACCTATTTATATCAATGAGGGTAAATAACAAACACCTCTTGGTGAAATACAATACAGTTCAACAGCAACACAAACTACATCCTCCAAAAGAATCAAACATTGAATCAGTACCTCTCTAAAACATTTCAAACATTTGAAACGTCATGAGGAGTTACTGCAAGACTGTTTTGGGTTTAGCTAGGTGTACCATGTTAATATACCTTGTGACTTAACCACCATTAGAAGACAAACCTCTATCGTTAACCAAACCTTGACCCTAAAATGTAATGGTTTACTTTATAGACTTAGATTTAGACTTAGACAGACTTTATTGTCATTCAGCTGCACATTCACAATGTACATTTGAGTTTTTGTTGCAAGCCTCCGAATAAAAAACAGAAGACAAGTAAAGGAAAAAATATAAATATAAAGTATGTGCAATATAAAATACAGTAAAAATATAAAAAAAACTGAAACCGAATAAAAAAGATTGTGACTTTTTTTCAGACATGTAGCGGCAAACAGAAACATTATATGTAGCAGCGGGATGTATTATAACAGTGAAACAGACAATATGAATAGTGCAAAGTACTGTGTGAGCAACGTTATGTCCCCACAATGCAATGAAACCAGCACTTACACACCTTTTATACATTTTACCCGGCATTGCTTTTCAAATCCACTAGATGTCACCGCTGACTTGGGGTTTGCTCAACATCAATCCTGATGTCAAAACTCACAGGTTCACATGGCAGTTGTTTTCATTTCAGCATGATAAATTTTGTGGATAGAAATAGGAATGGATAACTTTTTGATTGACACTGTATGGCCTGTCAAACAGTCGGTATATGCTGTCAGGATAAATAAACCTCAACAGTGCAGCGTTTCATACTGGTAACATTTGATATGCTCTCACAGTCTCACAGATGGATTACGCCCACAGTTCTTATGTTTCTGCCTCTCCTCTCCTCCGTAGCTCCATAATAAGTGTGCATCTAATGTGAAGCCAGAGTGTGATGGAGGCGCCTTGAGGGACCACACTCTGTTGCCATCGTACATCTGCCCTGTTGTCTTGGTAAGAACGCCTTTCTCTGCTGTCCATGTACAAGACTGCACATAAGTACAACTGAGAACATGTTCTCTTCCGCAGATGAAGGAGAAATAGCTTGATTTCAGTATTATGTCATTCACCACAAAAAAAAAATCTTTTTCAGAAGGCGTGTTGTTTTTGTTTGTTGCTGTTGTTTCTGTAGGCTTAGGAGGCTGCTTTAAAAGATAATCAGTTCCTTGCTGACAGAAAACAGTGACTGTAGCCAGTTTTTGTATTTATGTCATGCATTCCAATAGTGTATCAAAATGTTAATCGAAATTTAAAATAAATGGAGCAATGTGCAATAACCACACTTGCACTTTAGCGCTTGCACTTAAATCCATGGAACAATGGTGCCAACAATGTCCTTTTTCTTCTGTGCTTATGTTTTCCTCTTGTGGGACAAATAAGTTAACCTAAGCTAGCTAAAACTAGTGCAGTCTAATACGACAGCCCTGCTATAAATCCTACCTTTATGAAGGTTATGATCACACAGAGAGGTGTCTCCATTATTTAGCAAAAACAAAGTACAGTTTAACAGCACCAGAAAATGGTTCGTACTGCCTCCTGGAAGGTATAGGTCCGTCTTGGAGAAGAACCCGGGGGCTATATATCAAACTGGAGGGATCACATTTTCCACACGGGAGTTGGAAAACACTGCTGAATAGGACGCTTAAGTTATCTCAGCCAGCTGCCACCACAGCCTGAATAGGCAGTGGAGAATGGATGACTGAGCTGGCTGTATTAGCGACGACACGCTGCTATTCGACAGATTTCCTCCAACAAGTCATGTCAGACCCATGTGCCTCAAACACCTGCCTCAATTTCACACTCAATGATGAGTCTATTTTGGGGTTTTCTGATCTGACTCTGACAATTTTCCTCACAATACCTCATTGACATTGATCTGATTTATATGCATGTTGTCCATATTCATAGCGGGCACTTTATACAGTAATACAAGGCACCTGCAGAATATTTAAAACGAATTTTGATTTATAAAGACAAAGTGCATGCAGGTAAACAGGTAGATAGTTTTAGTGCACAGTTTTCTTATTCTTTAGTGTGGAATTAGACCCCTGGCCCACGGTTTCTTTTCTGTGCTTCAGTCCATCAGTCTTTCCCTTTTCACAGGACCGTCATTCTGTGGTGAAACGTGGTGAGGGCGAGTCGCCACCCAGCACCAGCCCTGATGACACCAATCAGACTTTCAAATTCTCCCCTGGAGATGGACAAGCACTGCAGGTACACTAGTCCTGCATCCAGGAGTTGTCCATCCTGTAGGTAGTTGAAGTGACCACACAAAGGTGGTGAGCCGATGCCTGAATCTTTTCCTTCCTGTCTCTAGATCACCCCTCTCCCAGGTACTCACCCGCTTCTGGTCCTGGTCAATCCCAAGAGCGGAGGGAGGCAGGGGGAGCGGTAAGTTTTTACCATCCACGGGCCATCTGCTATGGTTATATGGTCTGTTATACTATTGCCCTATCATGTATGGAAACCGTGACTAGGCTATAAAGTTGATGACAACCATTTGGCTTCACATAAACCCTTAGAAACCCACATATTTAATAGGTCAAAGGTATAAATAGGTCTTCATTTTTCAGTTTTTTATTTGTCAAATAAAATATGTAAATTAAGGGTGAATGGGTCAAGACATATCATAAATATTTATATGTTAATAGTTTATTTTCTAATTTTCTTCTTCTGCATTCCTGCATTTTTAGCATTTTCATTTAAGCCTTTCTTTTTTCCAGTTTGAATTTTACTCTCTATTTGCACAGTGACAGTTCACAATCACAGACATTTCAACATCATTTTCAATAAAATTAGCCTCTTCAGTTTTCTTTTTAACAGTTAATTATGGTTGGATAAATATGGTATAATAATAGTTTATTCGACACTTTCTCTTATCATTTAAAATGTTCCCTTTTAATTTTAATTCTGCCTAAAAGTATCCTCCATACAAACACTCCAGATTAACCGGTGATTTATTGATTTATTTTATTTTGTTTTGGGTTTTGGAGGCATAATCAGCAAGAACACACACACACAAACACTTTTTATTAACTGAAGCATTTTCTTGGCTGTGCTCGTGACACCTCATTACTGTAAAGTGTGATGATCAGTCCCCTTGGATACCCAGATACAGGATGATTAAATTACACTGTTATTAGAGTTATTTTGGGCCATTATCTGAAAATCACAGTACAAACTGATTTCTGTCACAGATGGCACCATAGTATTTGCACCACCCTGCTGTCCCTCTGAATGCTATAATTTAAAGATGAGGAGGGCTGTACAAGCTGTAAATAAATGTATTCATTGTTGCTCTGCTCCCCACCTACTGCACCACACAACAGAGACCAATCATACCCTGTTGATCTGCCTCAGCCTGACAACATTACCATAGCAACACACTCTTTATTACCACCAGAAAGGAAATTATTCTGTATTAATAGACATTACAAAGACAAAAAGATCCTTTTGAACAGGAAACCAGATGCTATTGTGTTGCTATTTTCGTCTGTGTGAAAATGTCATTTCATAACATGTTTAGTATGATTGACAACTGCAGAAACTTATCAGAAATTGTATAAACAATATACAAATATCAACAGATTTGACATAAATCTTCTAAATAGGTCTTATCCACTGACTAACATAAACTTATCAGTCCCTCACGTACTTTTGTGTATATTTTTAATACACATGGCTAAGACATCTATTCAGTTGTATATATAAATATTCAAATAGTATAATAAAATACATTGACTAGCTTCCTGATGTATTAGAAACATATTAGGAGCCAGTAAAACTGCCTGAATGAGGTGTGCATGAAAATGATGTTCAGTGTTCAATGAGCATTTTATGTAACCCTCACAAGGTTACAGAAAGCTGCTGTGTCAACATGTAGCTCGGTAATATACTGACAGTCAGTGAGAGCAAAGATCATGTATAGAAGACTGAAGACTAACTAAAACTGTCCACTTAGTCATCCCTTTTTTATATTATGTCTCTTCTTTCTAAAGTCTGAAATGATTATTTGATTTCCCAAGATGTCATGTATTGTAGGGCTGCACCATTCCATAACATATAATATTCTATATTTTCTACACATATACACAGTATCTCACAAAAGTGAGTACACCCACATTTTTGTAAATATTTAATTATATCTTTTCATGTGACAATACTGAAGAAATGAAACATTGCTACAATGTAAAGTAGTGGGTGCACAGCTTGCATTACAGTGTAAATTAGCTGTCCCCTTAAAATAACACATCACACAGCCATTAACGTCTAAACCACTGGCAACAACACTCCCGCATACTGGTCACTGGAAATTCAACATGGCGCATCATGGCAGAGAACTCTCTGAGGATCTGAAAAAAATAATTGTTGCTCTAATTAAAGATGGCCTAGGCTATAAGAAGATTGCCAAGCTGCAGCATGGTGGACAACCCATAAAGCGGTTCAACAGGACAGGTTCCACTCAGAGCCAAAGAAGTTGAGGAGGGTCAAGGGGGTCAGCTTGTCAGTGCTCAGACCACACACTGCCCACTACATCAGATTGGTCTGCATGGCTGTCGTCCCAAAATTAAGCTACTGTACTTCTAAAGATGATGCACAAGAAAGCACGCAAATAGTTTGCTGAAGACAAGCAGACTAAGGACAAGGATTACCGGAACCAATGTCCTGTGGTCTGATGAGACCAAGGAAAAACTTATTTGGTTTAGATGGTGTGGCGGCAACCAGGTGAGGAGTACAAAGACAAGTGTGTCTTGCCTCCAGTCAAGCATGGTGATCATGGGAGTGTCATGGTCTGGGGCTGCATGAGTGCTGCCGGCACTGGGGAGCTGCAGTTCATTGAGGGAACCATGAATGCCAACATGTGCTGTGACACAGAGCATGATGCCCTCTCTTCGGAGACTGGGCCGCAGGGCAGTATTCGAACATGATAACGACCCCAAACACACCTCCAAGACGACCACTGCCTTGCTACATACACCAGCTCCGTGATGTCGTCATGGAGGAGTGGAACAGGATTCCAGTGGCAACCTGTGAATCTTAAGGCAGTGCTGGGTTAGAATAATAAAGAATGGTGGTTACATGAAAAATTGACACTTTGGGCAAAATCTGGACATTTTCACTTAGGGGTGTACTCACTTTTGTTGCCAGCGGTGTAGACATTAATGGCTGTGTGATGTGTTATTTTGTGGGGACAACAAATTTACACTGTTATCCAAGCTGCTCACTACTATAATTACAAAAATTTGAGGAGTGTACTCACTTTTTTAAGATACTGTATATCAGCCAACCTGATATAAATTTGTTTTATAATTCTGTAAACTGTAAAACTAAAACAGTCAGTCAGTTGTGGGAAAATGGTAGTGATTTTTTGGTCATCTTAAAAGGTTACATCATGAGAGCAGCAAAGATGTATGATTAGTGATGATGAGATGTCTTTGATTGTTTTTTTCTTTACTAATAACATCATAGCACTAGGATTTACATTTGTTGCACCATCTGACATGCCTCAAAATCAGTTTGTCATGCGGTAAACCTGCACAGTATGTAGAGACCTTAAGAGGCTGTGGTACTTATCTTAATTATTTTAACATATAGATCGACCTGGTAAATTTAACTTATATAAGTCTGATGTAAAATTAGCATACCCCATAGGTGCTCAATGTATTTCTAACTATTTGAGTTCTTCTGTCTCCTGTTTTTGTCTCTTCTTCCAGGGTACTGCGGAAGTTCAGGTACCTTTTAAACCCCAGGCAGGTGTACAGTTTGGATCAAGGGGGACCAATGGCAGGGTAAGTCTGCTGGCCTTTGCCCACCAATTCTGTTCCAGGGCACTGGTCATAATTTAGGCCACAGCAATCAGAGAGCTGTCAAGTTAACATGTTAATACAATGATAGCATGCTTCTGTTTTCCATCTTTCATGATGGAGTCAATAATATTAGTTGTAAGGCTCATTTGTATCCTGATTAGAGAATGATCATGTGTAGTTGGGGCTTAAAAAATCCTTTGGGGTTAAGATACAGGCCTGCACCCATTTCATGTATAAAAAAGTAACATGCAAACTTCAGACTACCTTTCAATGGATAAAGATACAAAGATATCATTTAGTTGAAAAAAAAATATGAGATGCAAGTGTGCTAGTGATTTACTTTAAGCTGCATCAGGAGTTTGTATTTTAGAACGAAAAGAACATTGTGAATATTAAGTAGTGCTGTAGAGGTCAGTGAAGGGGAATGGGAAGACTGCATTACTGCTATGCTGTGCTTTTGACCTCTTGACACACACACACACACACACACACACACACACACACACACACACACACACACACGCTTGCATCAGAGCTGAGTACAGCTTGTACTTTGAAAATGAATGCTGTTGCACCTTTTTGTCCATTCATGGAAGAAAAATGCCCTACGCAGCACAAGGGCTGTAAATGCTTTACCTTGAAGGTGAACACACATCCTTACACTTCCATTTGTGTGAATGTCTCTCCTCCTTTGTCTTGTTATGTCACACTCTCTCTCAGTCACGACTAGCAGAGCGGCTGCCCTCGAGAGCTCATTGTTGGAAAAGCGACCCAATGACGCACTCAGGTCTTAGGGGAGAATGCTGTAGATGATACATGCGGTGTCAAACACAAAGATTGTGTTACTCTGATGTGAAATTGAATGATGGAAAAAATATTTATTCTGTGATCTCAGTCTTTTGTTTTAGAAATTTCATCATACTGTAGTTTTACTGCATTATAGTTCAGTGATACAGCTTTCTAAGCACCAAGAAGAGATTTTCTTCAAAGAAATAAACAAGTAATCTTGTAACCTGTTTGGTTAATTGGCATGCCCATAATGTCATTCCTTTTCACTACTAGGATGTTAGGCAAAAAGTGTGTAATATTTGTCACTTCTGCTCAACATTAGTTTTGTTACAAGTAGGGTAGTTTGATAAGATGCCCCCTTGCTAAGCTCAATGTCCATTTGCTGACACATTTTTTTTTATCTTGGAGATCAGCTCAGGCTAACAGAAATTAAAATAAATACCTACAGTTGATTTAACCAAATGTATTTTTTAGGGGAAAAGCATTTTCCACTGGGGTAAAATGCTCCCTCCATGGGGTGAGATCACACTAATGGGTGTAAATTACAGATAAAATAATGTGACAGACCAATGTTTTAGACATACACTCACCTTGCTTTATGTTATTAGCTTTCCTGTCATTTATTAATGAGACTTTTAAACAGTGATTTTGCTAAGAAATTCATTAGCAGAATGTCTGAGCTCTAGCTAGCTAGCTATGCGAGCATATGTGAGCTTATTATCTCAGAATTTTACTTCAGACTTTCTGATAGCAGTGAAGTGACCAGTTGGCTGATGGGACTGTCCAGTGTCTAAATAACCTTTAACATGTTTTACCAACTTTGTCACTATGAAATAAGGGACAAAAGGGGCCCTGCTGCAGCAGTTCAGGTATGGTTTTGTGTGAATAAACAGTGTAGCACTTTTTCATAATGATAGCTAATCTCTTAATTAAATATTTGGTAGGTTTATTAATAGTTTATTTACAGCAGGTACGTTTAACACAGTCCTTTAATTAAACCACTACCTGTTACCTTTACTATTTGTCTAATAGAAAACCCTTGTGACTCTTGCACTGTAGGTTACAAAAGGTACCCTTCATGTACATATGACAAACTAAAAAGAACATGGCTACTTGTGATGTGTTTTATTTCAAGTTCATGCTCAGGCAGTTCATCAGAACTTGATAAATACCATTTGCAGTTTCATCACTATCTTCATAAAAGTCAAGTATCTTGCACCATCAACATTTTTCTGTTTCAGTCGTGGATAGACCATTCAGGATATCCCGCACAGTGGTTTGCTTAACGTATACTGAGGTGTGTGAGGGGAGGCTGTGACTGGATGACGACAGGTGTCGGTGAGCATTGTCAAGTATCGTGATCAGCACTGCCGCTGTTGCTGTTCTATCAGTCAGTGGTTAAATCAGCGTATAGTCAAAAAACTGGACAAGAGAGGTCACGTATGGGACAAATCAATTACACCTAATATAAGGGACATCCCGGCTAATATGGGACAGTTGGCAACCCTACAACTTACTTAGGAACAATCAACCATAAAAGGCCTAAGAAACAGGGCACGTTTGTAGTTGAGTGAGACTTGCAGCAGCCAGAAGAAGTGTTGAGAAAAAAATCGTGACATTATTTTTTGTGAGAATTACACTTGTCTTACCCTAAACTTTTCATTCCAATCATGATGAAATGCTGTTTTCACAGGAGACCAAGAACATATTGTTGTGATTGGGACTCACAGTAATTATGTAGTTATTAATAAAGAAACTCCGTTGTCATGTTCAAATCTAACTTTTCAAGTGCATATAGTTTATTATTCCAATAAGACACATCTGAGCTCAGGGGCCTTTTCATATGTTAAACGAGGTGATATAATACTGTTATTGTGAGAAAGGTGTGCTGGTGCTGCTAAGAGTGCGAGAGAGGCTCTACATTATGCACAAGTGACTATAAACACATGCATACAAACAATGCTGAATAAAGGTCTGTTGTCACGTAGAGGGTTAACCTGCTCTCAGCTGAACTCACCACAACTGTTACCATGGGCTCCTTAGCAACAGGCTCAGGAGGTTTTGAGGTGAGAGGCAGCTTACTCTGAGTTATTTGTTTAGGGAATGCTATTCCTCGCTGTACTTAGTCATTGCAAACATTGTTTCAGCCCTTCCATTAATGTAAACCTCCATTTGGCTCTTTGTGCATGCACATGTTTCTCCTAAGCTGTCATACATAAAGCATGGCCACAAAGTCAGGATTAGGTGGCTTAATTAAAATTTTATGCTGACATAGAAGGGATTTGGTTGATGGATACACAGCTCAATGTTGTGGCAATGTCCCCTCGGCAAGTGCATGTTGGTGTAGTTTCTATGCATGTCCATTAGAGTGGGCTGTTTGCCTCAAGGCCTCTGCATCATCTGACCTGATCCAGAAATAATCCACCATCTACTTTTATTTGAGTGGACCACTGACAAGACAAGTAACATCAGAGCACAAACTGAGGAGGCTATTTAGGAGTACATGTTTAGGCTGTTTAAGGCTGGCAATGTTGTTTCAGGCACCAGTGAGACATGAAACGTGATCCAGGAAGTCGGACGCCACAGCACAGCACAGCACAGCACAGCACAGCACAGCACAGCACAGCACAGCACAGCACAGCACAGCACAGCACAGCACAG